>BHFT01022370.1:16517-33661 GCA_004320025.1 Laticauda laticaudata
CCCCCCCCCCCCCCCCCCGCCGTCTCCGTCCTCGGCCGCCTCCGTGGCAGCTGCCGATCGGCCTGGCCTCCACCGCGGCCCCGGCCGGAGCCCTTTATGGTTAAATGGATAACAACAGCCAAACAGGACAGGTATGGCCTTAAAAGATAGCTGAGACCGAAGAAAGAAGAACTTGCATGACATTCTCTCATATCCATCCCAATGTACAGGGTGTGTAGGTTGCGCGGAACAGAAGGAGGGCTGAGAAGGGAACTCGGGAGCCCTGACATCCTGGACATAAACTCTTTCAACTCCTACCCTCCAGATGGCGCTATCGGACAAACAGCTAGAAATGGGATCTCTCTCTCTCTCTCTCCCCCCCCTCTTCTGAACGCTTAATCCTTGCACTACTGTCCACTGTGTGTATATTTACCCATGTAATATGGCTGTAGTATTTATCCTTATGTTCTGCCCCCCTCTTACTGGTATTATGACCATTATGTTCTGTTGCTTTCCGTGTACACTGAGAGCTCCTGCAACTGGACACAAATTTCTTCTGTGTATTAACCACACTTGGCCAAATAAAGTATTTTTTAATTCAAAATGTGGAATATACTTCCTTGCCTTCTGTCTCCACTCCTGACAATCAGCAGAAGTAGCATCCGGAATGTCGGTTCTTGAACAATCTAGGAGGAGGGTGGAGTAAGGAGCTTAACGTGAACTGAGTATCGGTGGTGAGGAAGTTGGTTCCTATTTTTTGAGTTCAAGGCTCATTTGTGGTGGCAGAGGATTTGGTTCAGGTAACTTTGTAATGCACCAAGTGTTGTTGATTAGGAGATGGGCAGTAAAGTTTATAAATAACATGGCTAGAATCTTGGAATTGCATATTGATAGGAAACTCAGCAATTTCATCAGTAGGTCCACTGCTTTTATATTCACTATTGATTGGGGGGGGGGGACTGAAATATTTTAAATGTGTTAAATGCTATTACAGCCATTAAACTGTAGCAGTGCTGACATTGTGGAACAGCCCCCTGTAGAGACTAGACTGGTTCCCTTTTTGTTCCTATTTCAGAAACTCTTGAAGAGCACATTACTTTGCAGAGCTTTCCCCTGCTGAAAATGTTGCTATCTTTATTTTTAATTATTTCTATTTGTAGTTCATGTTGTATTCTGTATTTTTTTTAAATTCTTTCCGTGGATGTTCTAATCTGTGCTTGTTCTGTAAACCTCTGAGCATTTATTTTGGTTCCCATACTATATTAGTATGTAAAATATCACCAGTAATCTTATCTTTGCATATTTTGTTATTCTGGCTGCTCTACATGCCATTCTACTGCATCTTTTCCTGCCAATTTTGCTTTTATGTGCTAGATTTACTTTGCTCATCTTTGCTTCGGGTAAAATGTTGTTGATTGAAATATTGATGCATTTTATTCTACCTTCAGGCTCAGCCTAGTTATGTTGTGCAGAAAGACGCAGCCATCCATGTATTGAATGGATCGATCTTCCCTTAGCCATTTACAGGTAATTGTAAGGTACATATGATTGTTTAAAATGACAAATGCCAGCCCAAAACTGTACTTACAATAGGGGTTCAAAATTGCAACCACCAAGGCGCCTCTGCAGTCATATGACCTAGATTCAGTCACTCCTGAAGAATCAGCCATTTTTAATTCTATGATTGCCCTTTTGTTGCCTGCAATTACAACATTAGCGAGTTCTTTTTTCCTCTGGTCACATGATCAATCAAAATCATAATTTTACATCTTTTTATCATGGGTGATCAGGCCATGCTTGTGATATATGTATATCTGTGTATGCAAATAAAATACGTATGCAAAGAATAGATATTAACTCTTGAAGGTTCTTGGGCAGTGGTCTGTTTTTTATAGTGTTAATTACTATCATGGTTTCTTTAAGTCCTTAAAAGATTATGGTACTTCTTCATAATTAATGGCAGAATCCAGTTCCTAGTAGTAAGAAAAGGAAAGTGATATCTTGCTTGAACAAATTAATTTTAAGATATGTCACTCTTCTGCACAGGTATTATCAACACTTAATGATGTAAAACTGTTTTGGTGTTATGTCTTGCAGAAATCAGTGGAGGATTTTGTTACTTTTGCATGACAAGTGTCCCAATCATTTGTGTTTGGTTTAACTGGAGCTGAGATCTTCATTACTTGTCTTGGATTTGAAACTGTTGGTAAGCATTTTGAAATATACTGCCTGGCTTCCTTATGAGAAGAACCAGAAGCTTAGCCAGAATTGGTTCTGTTTACACAACATAATGGGCCTTAAGCCTGATGTAAAATCACATTATAGTTTATAGCAATATATATAAACTGGTAGTTGATTGCTCTTCCAAATCAAAGCATGCTTACATATTTCCATGCAGCAAATGTAGAATATTTTTAAAAATGTTGTCAGTCATATAACTAAAAACTGTTTATGCACACTCTTCACTTAGATCAAGGATGTCAAACTCATATCGACACGGCAACATCACGTGATGTATCGGGACTTTTCCCCCCTTTACTAAATTGGGTGTGGGTGTGGCTAGTGTATGATGCATCCCGTCCATGAGCTGGGAGTTTGACAGCCCTGACTTAGATGAATAATCAGTTAAGATTTTACATAATGTAATCATAGACATATATACATACATATAGACACACATACACGTACATACATACATACATACATACATACATACGTACATACATATAATATTTTAACTGAGGAAACTAAGAATTTCAAGAGGAATGTTCATATAAATATTATTCAAGTAGTTTTCAGTATATGAAATGGTTTTCCAAGACAGGTATGGCAAAATGCCTGGAAAACCACAAATTAATATTATGCCAGAGTCTTATTTTCGCAGTACTGTGAAAGCAAGAGATCCTGTTTACAGAAGAGATTTGTACATCTCAACAAGATTCTTCTCTTCTTCCTCTATAAATATGATGTTTTGTTTGCCTTTGGGGAAATCTATATATTTGTTCCTGGCCAATTGGGGGGTCATGGCTATAAATATTTGATAATTAAATAATAAGCAAATACCACCATGCTAATTGGCTTCAGAAAATGCACTGGCTCCATCTGAGAAATACTTAGTTATATTTTATAAATCAAGATTGTCATTGTGTGCCATTTGCTCTTACAAATATTCTCCTAGTCAAGTGGAACTATTAAATATCTCTCTTTACAGGGCTTTGTTTGGCCACTATGATTTTGGCTGTAGCAGTTCGAATTGTGGCTACCTTGGTGATTGGCTCTGGCTTTCATTGGAAGGAAAAAATATTTATTGCACTGGCATGGATCCCCAAAGAAACTGTCCAGGTAGAGTTTTTTTGTACAACTGACCCAAACCTTATGTAAACCAGGGAGTTGCACAAATAAAGACATGTGAATATATTTAAATAGGGGGTAGGGTGAGGTGGTGTGGGGTAGAGAGAAAATATGAGAATGGCTCTGTTCTACTCAGATGCACTGACTTCTGACTGATGATGAAACTTTAAAAGCCTGTAGACCTTCACTTGGTTTTGACATTAAAGTCAGAATAGATCGTCTACAGTGACTATCTTTGACTATCTTATACCACTGGCTATGCTGGCTACAAATCTGTTGTGGGGGGGTTATAGTTCAGTAAGATCTGGAAGGCCAGTTGCTGTGCACTCCTGATCTCCAGAACAAAGTGGTGAAAAGTTCTTAGCTTGGACTGAAAATGACAGATTTCCTTTGCCTGGGATTCTCTGGCAGCACTGCAGTGTGTGTATATGTTGTGAATGCTGCGTGTTTCTAAAGAAATTAGTCCACAGAGAACTCGGTATGTGTCAACCTGCTGTCTTCTGGCAGATACTTTCTGCCTGGCCACAATATATCCCCCAGCCCTGCTTTGGGATGCAAACGTTTCTTTGCACCTGTTCCAATTTAATGGTCTTCCTTTTGAATTTCTGCACTTGAGTCAGGTAAGGCAGATTGTTTCCTACATGGTTTATACACCACCTGTGACAACAGGTATTTTTTCCAAAATATCAATGCTGATTATTTGCAACAGTTAATCCTTATAGTTTTAGAGTGTTTCATAGCATTTTATGTTTTTTTCATGCAAATATGATAGTCATGTTATTTGTTTATCATTTTCATTTAATTGTTTATCAATGCTAATCAGAAAATATATTTAAACACAAATGCATTGATACATTTCATCCACAGTAGTGCTTAGAAATGGAAATTTCACAATGAATGTCTTTCAAAATTCAATTTCAAGGAAATTATCATGCAAAACTGATGTGATGAAAGTGATATAGCCTTTGAACTGGAAAGCAATAACAGAAAAAAATTGCACCCCCTCAGTCATAGATACAAATAAGAACAAATAAAAATACTTGTGGTTATGAGATAAATGGTTAAAGTTCTTTTCACTATGGTAAACAGTATTATGATACTACTAAAAACTGAGGTTATATTCACATTTAGTTGGAACAAGTGCCACTGATTTCAGTAGTTTAAATTTCTGAATAAACCTAAAACTGAAGAACTCCTAAAGCTTCTGTAGCCAATCAAAAATTTTGGAGACCTCCCCAAGTAGGTTTAAACAGCTTCAAAAGGCATTCAGATGCCATTTCCTAGTTCCAAAAAATCATTATGAACTTCAGTGAATAGTGTTATATTTGACAAAAACAACACAGTTTAAGAATATATAATTATGTCCAGAGGGTCACTAAATGATCACTCTCTTTTTAAGTAGAGACATGTCCATTATAGCTCTTTTGATTTTATAACCAAGGCAATCAGATCCTGTGACTGCCTTTTTTTGCCTACAGTTCCGTCAGACAATTTCCGAAGCCTGTATGAGCAGCAAGTTGATTTTCCCCCTGGTCACGTGATCAGTCAAGACCATGGATTTTACAGCCAGCAGCACATGGTTTGTTTCCCTCATTGCTGCCATGTAGAAAACTAGAGGAATGAGTCTCTTGTTGCTGTTGTCTTTAGGATGGAGCACTATAGTTGCCTTTGTAAGTATTTTAACATTTTCTTTTTCATTGTAGCACTGTACTTGTTTATAAGTAGTTCACAAACTGCTGTGTTTATTTGTAATTACTTTGCAAGCTACTATGTAAGTACTATAATTTTTATTACTATTTTTATTGGTGATTCTGTTGCAATTGTTTGAAGAAATAGTATCCAGCATCTATAGAAAGAAGATTTAGTTCTTGTAAAGATCCTTTGTTGTATTGTTCGTTTGCATATATTGCTTGCAGAAAGATCCTTTTTGTACTGTGCTTGTTCACTTTTGCTTTGAGAATTGGTGTGTACTTCTGTAGATTGCTTTTAGAACAGTTGATGGGCCAGTGGCAATTCTACCCAGATCCCTACAAATTAACTCCTTACACCAATGTAAGAATCTGACTGGAAGTGCTGCAATTCTTGCCTTGCCAGAAAGCTGATAAGTGGGTGGCAGCAAGATAACATTATTTAAAATTTCAATGAATTATAGTTGTGGGTATGCATTGCACAGTAATGGCCCATCAAACTTCAAGAGGCCTGTGCTGCTGTGCAAAACCTAGCTACATGTGCTATAATTAATCACTGGAGGCTTTCAAGGAAAGATTGGACTGCCATCTGTCAGAAATGGTATAGGGTCTCCTGCTTGGGCAGGGGGGTTGCACTAGATGACCTACAAGGTCCCTTCCAACTCTGTTAATCTAAGAGGAACAAGGAATACTTCTATGAGCAGCATCTGTGCATAGGCTGAATCTGGACCATCAGTATATCCTCTGATCAGAAGTAGTATGAATCTACTTCGGATGTTTCCATAATGGGAGCAATGTAGAAGGAGATTGTAGAGGCACTGTTTCTGCCTCCTCAAAATTACAGGAGCCAAGTCTTTCAGTGAATGGAACTTATATTTACAATCCATTACTTTTGTCCCGGGATCAGTTTTCTTTTCCTTTGCTAGCTGTTCACAATTTGAACAGAGACCTTTAGCCTTGGCAAAATGAGCAATTTCAATAATTTTTTGAAGGAGTCTCTGAGAGGACTGCTTTGGTCAGCAGTTCTAAAATTGAGAGAAGAGTGTATGCTATTAATAGACTATTTGAAGTTACAAAGTAAAGTGTATTTATCTTTTTTCAAGAATTTGAAAATAGAGCCCTCCTCTCACTCTTGTATGAGCCCCTTTGGTGGCTGAACAAGCACCAACAATTTGTCAGGGAGAGCACTTTCTATCAGAGAGACGGAAAGTTCTAGATGTTGCTGACACACAAAGCTTTGTAGGTTCCACTCTAAGGGGTCAAATTGTTAAAAAGATGTAACAGGATGATCTTACTCACTGCGGAGCCTTGCTTGCTTGCTTGCTTCTGATAAATCCATCAGCTTTCTGCTGTTTTGGCAAAGTGCTGTGTTGCGGAAGGTGTTCTCTGTCGCTTCTTCCTTTTCTCCATGACTGCAGTACAAATATGCTTTCGATAAATATGGCTAGTCAGATAGTAACAATAACAAAGGTAAAAAATATTTTTTAAAAATGATAAAATTATAAAAAGTGATTGTTAAAAGAAGTCAGTTGTTCAAAATAGATGTTGAATGAAAATGCAAGTTGGATATAAAGGTTTTTTAGGAGGGGCTCATGATGAGGATTGTACTTATGTTGCCATCTTGGAATCCTCCCTCAAATTTCAGAGTGTTTTTTCTAAAATCCCCATCTTCCAAGTATCGTACAGGTTTAAGTTTATTTCAAATGCTCACATTATATAGAAATCATTGATCAATTTCTTTTACACAGTTAATGGAATTAGTGGAATATGTTATGATGATGTTTAAATCATTTGGAGTCTGCCAAGAGAATGGATTAAACTATAATAAGCAAACAGATATTACATGCCCACAAAGATTCAAACTTTTGGAATGATGCGGCAAAACCATTCCATTCACTTTACACCTTCGGTTGAAGATTTCTTCTAAGATTCCTCTCTCACAGGAAGAGAGGAGAGACAAAGGAACAATTACCATTGAATTAATTATAGTTGTAATAGTTATGTTATATAATGGGCATATGTTCTTTTTCAATCTTAGATAATTAGACTGAAAAAAACAGCCTCTTGTCCTCTTTGGCAGAACCTCAGAAAAAATTCCAGGAGTGCCTCGTTCTTATGTTGACATGAAATAGATCATGCCAGGATGAATAAAAAATTGATGATTTTTTTTTATTGAAATTGGATTTTTTAAATTTAAATGGGATTTTTTTTTTATCAAATTTATTTTGATAAAATGCTTTTGGAGTAAAAATCTATCTAAAGATAGTTTTCTATTTAAGATATATTAATAATTTATTCACAAGATGGAGCTTAGTTATGTAGCGTGAGGCTTTATATTCTGCAATATTTTCATTTTTGATAAACTCATTCAATGAATCCAAGCTCTGCAAGCTAAATAGGAAACCTTCATTTTGTTTGCAAATAATATTAAAGACTCTAACCACCAGCAAGAATGAGTCCTTACCTTTAAAGAGCACCTGTCATTTCAAATCCATCATGGTGGCGCCTGTTAGCGAGCATCTGCTCACTTGCTGCCTGCCACATCCTTCACCTTGTTGTGTCCCTGCCGCATCACCAGCCATCCCATTAAAGTAAATGGGACTGTCAGTGAGTCAACAGCGGGTCAGAGGAGGAACCGCTGTGGGACAGTTGCTCTTTAAAAATTATGATTTAAATCTACTTCATTTAAATCAAATGATCCACCCTGGATCATATCACTGCTCTTCTCTTCAAGGATGCTATATAGGTGACCACTATTACTAGATGACCAATGCTGCTGTCAAGATTAACAGCAGAACATAGTTCAGGTTTCTCATATTAACAAAATCTAGGATTGCAGTAGCATCAACAATGTCAGCATGACATAAGTTTAGTTATAATGAGGGAATGAGAAAGTAGTCCAGAACAGTGTCTTGATTATTACATAGAATTTAGAATAAATGCTTTACTCTGGTTAGACTTCTTATATTCCTGAGGTTTAACAGGACTATATTCTCAATTGGTTTAAGAATGCCAATTATTCACTGTGGTGTTAATTTGACTGAACTATTTGTTCAGAAATCTGTGTCAAAAGTATATTTCCTTTTGAGATATATGAAACAGCTTTGTTTATGAAGTCATTCTGTCACTCTCTCAAACTATCTATAATGTAAATAGAGAAAAATAACCTGACTAAAATTTTATAGGTCAAATATGATTTTGTAGATGTTAAATATGGAACATTCTTACTCTCTGTGAAGTAAGACAAGCATTTTATTATCTTTTATTCACCATTATATTGTGGAAACATGATGAAACCCTTTGGAAAGTTGTTCAAATATCTCCAACACAGTTTGTAGAAATTATATTGATATCATGAAATCTTAATGTTGATTGTGGGATTTAGCTTCCAAGTATTAATACATTAAAGACTGTTCCTTTATTATTAGTTTATAAAAGAGAATGAAATAGAGATCGATAATGGAAATGAAATGATATTAAGAATTGTTTGGTATTAAAAATATATTTTTTATTTCCTGATGTTCTAAGTAGCATTTCATAAAATTTGGTTATCTTGTGGAAATCTCTGACTATATTATATTAAAAAGAAAACAATGTTTTATCTTTTTTTCCAGCCATTCTTTCATTTTAGTTATCATAGGTAACTTACTGGATTCAGAAATATCATAGCCATTTACAGAAAGTAGGTATGAAGAAATTAGTTGTTGAATTACTTAATTATTTATACTGCATGTATTTTATTTATTTGTTCATTCATTCACAGCTGCCTCAGATACTGAGCAGCTTACAATTTAAAAAATTATAAAACATTGAAATATTAAAAATGTAAAAACCATATGAAAACTATAACAGAATCTGCAGCTGAAGTATAAAAAGCAGTCAACAACATCAATACTGTTTTTTTATTTTGATTTATATAGTTGTTTATATCAAATACTAAAATAATTCTATTTATTTCTAACACATATATTCAGGATATGCAGTGTTAAATTTCTTGGGTAGAGAATGATAATTTTGCAACCCAGAAGCCTGCCTTTTAAGATCTTTTGGTCTAATAAACATTAGAATAGCATTATATTTTTATATATTATATCAATTTTTACTAGAGATTCACTGTGGCAGTCATTAATGTATGATCTGTCACAACTAATATGACATAAAGCTAGTTCATTTTCCATTGTGATTTTTGTTTACAATTTGAGAAACATTTCATCATTTGTCTTGCATAAAATCACAGAACTTAAGATCAATATATATAATTTAATTCCATTATAAGAGTTATTGAATAATGCTTATTTTGACATCTATATCCTTTATGTGAACAATTCTTTTTCATTGCAGTCTTTCATTTCTTTTGACAGCGCTCTTGCTGAGAAAGTGTGTAGATGAGATCACGGATTCATGCATTGGGCTTGTGATTGCTAGGAAGAAAAGGGAAGGAGCACATGAGAATCTTGATTTTTGACATAAGGAATGGGACACGACCTGGGGAGACATTGTCATCACTCCCTTATTATTCATGGATTACTCTTTGTTAACCTTGGAATTTACCAAGACTGTTCCCCACTTCAAACCTGCTAGGATTCAAAAGTAATTTGGGATTTGCCCTTGAAGTTTGGATGCATGGTGAAACTGAGACTTGTTGACTGCAGCAAAAATGGGCTTGTATTGGATTGCCTCTTTCTTATCTCATGATATCCTTCTGGATTTTCCCAAGAGGTTGGGAGTAGGAGACATGGAGTTTTGGTGGTTATCCTCTTCTGGGACTGAAGTTGGGGGAAATCAGTCAAGACTGAGGTCCTGCTTTGCAAGATGCCTCACAACTGTTCTCTATTCATTTCTTTTTAACATCTACATGAAGCAGCTAGGGGAAGATATCCTTCCATACGTCGTGCAATATCAGTGTGCTATTGATACCCAGTTCTGTCTGTCTCTGCCCCCGGAATGCTTTTGAGTTCTGTTCTGGTATATGAAAAACATTAGTGTCTGGATGCTTTGACTTAATTCAACCAAGACTGAGTATCTATGAATTTGGCATATCTGATCCCAGGACTGAAGAGTTTTCATCTTTGGCTCTTGGGAATATCCAGTATACAATTAACAGGTTATCCTAATTCCTGCCTCATATCCCAGATGTATTATATCCAAATCTAGATGTATTACGATAACCAAATCCCTCAAAGTCTATCTGGAAGCCCAGAAATCATCAAACCATGTAGTGCCCGCTCCTTGACAAGCTGTTGGAGCCCCCAAATATATGGTTGGTTCTTATCAAATTGGCCTTTGAAAAAACAGTAAGTCTGGTTCCTTTTTCAGTCATTGGGGCCAAGAAATTGAAATTTCACCTGGTGTGTTTTAAGGCAAATTTGCATGCCTGATAGTTTAATTTCATATGCTGTTTTTAGCTGTACAGGTTTATTATTGTTTATTTGTTGATTTTATGTCATCCAGTCACATTTGTTAAAACTTTCTGTATTCATATTCCAAATAAATAAATGTATATAGTCCTATCATACAACTGTTTTATTCAATCCCTTTTATCTCCTTACCTTATGTTTTTCATTCACACGTGCACATTGATATTTACATGTATGTCATACTGTATTCACATACACATTTGTGACTGTAGATGTATGTCAGACATTCAGTCACTGTATTCTACTCTTTGACCAAATATATGTATGCATTATTGACATTATACATATAATACATACATGCACATAATACCATATATCATAAATTAAATAATGGCATTATTATTATAAGTCCTGATAGAAACCATGTATAGATATTTCTCAAAACCATTTACCTCTTACGAAATCAAAGCATATTGAAGTATGTTAAGACTTGGACAGATTTTTTGGAAATTTTAATTAGCTGAATGTTGTATAGATAGAGAGGTTAAGATTTTTTCATCTTTTTATAACATTAAAGTGCTTCTTCTATGGCAGCTCCATTGATTTCTAGTGTTTAACTGGAGCTGAAATCTCCATTATTTCTCTTGGATTTGAAACTGTTGGTAAGTTTGCATAAAAGAGTTATAGCATTCAGAAATATATTGCTTGACTTTCTTATGAGAAGAACCAGACTCTTAGCCAGAATTGGTGGCATTTATAGAACACAGTGGGCCATGAACCATAATTTAAAATCACATCATGTTTATAGCACTATATAAATTGGCCGCTGAGTGCCTTTTTCAAATTGGAACATTCTTATATTTCTCCATGCAGTTAAATTTTTTTTTTTCAAAAAAAGTCAAGTCATGTAACTAAAAATGTTTATGCACACTGTTGCATTCAGATTAATAATCAGTTTTGATTATATGTAATTATAAATATTTTAACTAAGAGAACTAAGGAATCCAAGATACATAAATATCTAAATATTGTTCAAGTTTTCCATACATGAAAGTTTTTCCAAAACATATGACAAAATGCCTGGAAAGCCACAAATTAGTAGTATGCCAGACTTTTATTTTTTGCAGTATTGTGAAAGTAAGAGGCCCTGTTTGCAGAAGAGATCTGTATATCTCAACAAGATTCTTCTCCCATTCCCCTATAAAGATAATGGCTCGTAATCAATGCTTCTAGAGGAGATCCATCCATTTGCTCTGGTCAATTGACGGTCCTGGCTACAAATAAGGTAATAAGTACCTTATTTAAAAAACAAGAATTTTTGATGAGTTAATAAATGCACAAATACATTGATGGACAATTGGCTTCAGAAAATGCACTGCCTCCACCTGAAAAATAGTTCGCTATGTTTTATCGATGAAGATGTGACTGCTTAGCATTTGCTCTCACAAATATCCCAGTCCAGGTGGAACAATTAAATAACTAATACGGAATCTTGGCCACTATGTTTTTGGCTTTAGCGGTTTGAATTGTAGCTGCTTATGATAGGCCCCAGTATGTGCGAGTTCGGGCTTATGTTTCTAACACCATATTCTTGAACACAAGTTCTCAGGGCTGTGGTCTAAGTGTATTGTTCACCCTGTTGACCCATGACATATTGTGCAATGTTTGTAACCGTCCATATTGTGAAGTATGCAGATAATACAACAGTAATGGACCTTATTCAGGATGATAATAAGGCTTACAAAGGGGAGGTGGTGGACGAGTGTAATAAGAACAGTCTGGTTCTAAATGTTGGAAAAACAACAGATCATTGATTTCAGAAAAGACAGGCACACCCATACACCTGTGTATTAATGTGGAGTTCTGTTAGTAAGTTTCTGGGTGGGCAGCTAACTATGTTAGCTTGGTCACTCAACAGTGAGAAACTGGGGAAGTTTGCAGGTCCTGCATTTTGGGCATTGTATAAGAAGAGCATATCTTCCCCTATCCTTACTATTTTCTGTAAAGGGATGATTGAAAGCATCCTGTCATTGCAAATTACTGTTTGGTTTGGCAGGACAGATAGTCCTCAATAACAGTTCATTTAATGACTTCAAAATTACAGCACTGAAAGGTGACTTATGACTGTTTTTCACGCTTACGACCATTGCAGCATCCCCATGTTCATGTGATCGAAATTCAGACACTTGGCAACTGGTTCATATTTACAATGGCTGCAGTATCCCAGGGTCATATGATCAACTTCTGTGACTTCCTGACAAGCAAAGTCAGTGGGGAAGCCAGATTCCCTTAACAACTTGGTTACTAACGGCAATGATTGACTTAACAACTATAGCAAGAAAAGTCGTGCAATAGGCAAACCCCTCTTTAAAAATGTCTAGCTTAGCAACAGAAAATTTGGGGTCAGTTGTGATTGTAAGTCAAAAACTATTGTATTACTCTTTTGATAGAAAGGCTATGCAGAATGTCGTGAAGATAGCAGAAAAGATTATTGGAATTTCACCTTCTATCCATGATATGGCATATAAGTGTTGCTTCACTAGGGTCCACAGTATTGTCAGGGATGCTACACATCTTCTCAATGACCAGTTTTGTTATCTTCTGGGAGGAGACCTCATGGTATCCGAAGCAGAACAACTAGATTTTGCAAAAGTTTTCTGTGAACATATAGTATGTATGTATGTGTAGATGCTATTGAAGTTCTGTATAAAAGTGATTCTTCGTCACACTAAAACTGATGTACTGGCTTGTATAAAAATTCTTAAAACCCATTTAAGACCAAAATCATAACTATCTTTGACAACATCCAAAAATCAGTTCCCAGTTTTGTGGCAATCTGGCACTACAGCTGATTTTATATCTGTAGGGTAGATACACCTGTAATTAGAATAGAGGTCTCTCTCTCTCTCGCTCCAATTTTTGTTACAAACACTGCAGTTCTGGGAAAAATAATAATTCTATTATTACAAAACATGCATGCATATTTTTGTTATGTAAAATATACAACATATTATCAAACATCTACCACAAAATATAAATTTAACATAATCTAAAAATATACTAAAAGTTATTTCTGTAATTCACAAGACTGAAAGCCCAACACACACAAGTTAACTTCCCTTCAGTCACAGCATATTTAAGAGTTTGCTAGACTTCTTTTTTTCTGAGTATTAAAGGGCCCACATTATCGCCCGTTGACTCGTTGTGTTTGTTGTGAGAGCCATCACAGACAGGGAACTGAAACAAAAACAAACAGAGAAAAAGTGACCTGAATGTTAATGGTTTTAGGAGTATAATTGAGATTGAGGGACAGGTTACCCTCAAATACATTAATAAACACAATACAAACTCAGATGAGGTTGGTAGGCTAGTGTGGGTAATAAATCACCAAGGAGAAGTATCCAAAATGTAAACTGAAATGACTCTCTTGGTGCTTTAAAGTATATACTGTGTTTATTCATCACCAATACTAAGAGCTATTGAAGAAGTTGACATCTAATGTATATTCTTTAAAACAATGGCTTAAACAGGAGTGAGCAGTGATTAGAAATGAATAGCTACACAAATAATCTGTCCAAAATCTATTCCTATTTAGTTTAACCTCAACAATTGGCTTGGCTTGCCATATGTTTAGGTATAAAGTGTGGTTTATATATCACAATAGGCTTGGTTTAAAATATCTACATTAATAAACCCATTACTTTACTTTGAGAATTCATTTGATGCTGTACTTTGCTTATATCTTCACTTTCTTCCTCTTTAATTACAACTGTCTGGTGGCAATAAAATTATATTAAATTATATACAAAATGTAGAGAATTTTAACGTGTAAGATACGTTAAAAGAATTGAGTAAAGGTGGCAATTTGGACACATCAAATCATAAATAATGAGACCACAATATTATTGGGTTCTTTATCCAAATTTAACTATGGTTTATGATATCACATATGATTTATAACACTTGTCCTAATCATGGAATTGCATCCTATCCTTAGCCAATTAAATAAAATGGATAGATCACATCTATATCATAGCTGTTGTTCTTCTCCAGCAAATTCACCCTTGCAATTCAACATGTCGGAAGCTAAATGAAAGCAAAAGAGTTTAAATCATTTAAATTATAATTCATGGTGAATATATGTGGCCTGGTAGCTTGGGTTTGCTAAGCTACCAGGACCATGCTGGTTCACAAAAGCACTAAAGCTCTCAGCATTACTTTCCTAATGATCCAGGAGGACTATAGCCA
This sequence comes from Laticauda laticaudata, assembly GCA_004320025.1. Taxonomy (NCBI): domain Eukaryota; kingdom Metazoa; phylum Chordata; class Lepidosauria; order Squamata; family Elapidae; genus Laticauda; species Laticauda laticaudata. Next base: position 31,141 of record BHFT01022370.1, read on the forward strand.
ACAATTTTTTTCCAGCTACTAAATAGATTTAAAAATGCAGGTATTTAGTATTAGTATTAATTCTTCACTGATGATAAACTGTGTAGAGCATTCTATCCTGAAGTGCACAATTGTGACTTTTAAAAGAAGCAAACCACTCTATATAAGAGACAAGAATAATCTTAAGTAAAAAGGGTATAGCAAATTCAATAAAACAACTCAACTGTTTTAGAGCGCCAGCATCTGCAGTACACTGCCTTAGTGTGACATAGATCCTCAATGTTGATTTCATTTACTACTTTGGGATTCTCCTTCTGGATCTTGAGATTAATCAAGCTGTCCTTCTGCTGTTTCTTCTTGGTAAGGAATGGGCGAATAGCAAGATATCCCAGCAGAGCAAGGACACCCAGGAAAGGCAATAACCGCAGCCATTCTGAAACTGAGCACATGCCACAAGCATGTTATAGAGCAATGTTCTGCAGCAAACCTTATAGAAACATATACAAACATTAATTCCCTTCTTAATTATCCCAGTGCGAGGACTAGCATTCCAAAGGATTGGGAATGGTTAGGAGACAAAAAAAAACAATGTGTGAAACACATTAATCTTGTTAGTTTTGAGCTAGAAAACACTCTCAGTCCCATAATTTTGTACTGTGCAAAGGTGCTGGTCCCAATTGTCACTAAAGAAGGACTACCTGTACATCTAATACAGTGTCTTGAATGGGGACAGATTTTCCCCCTCTGCCAGGCAGCCACATATCCTCTGCAGATAATAGATACAAATTGCAGAATGATATCACCAATTTTAGTATAAAAAGCAGAGTCATTTGGGGTGATATGGTATATTACAGTAGAATTCTTTGGAGCAGAAATAGGAAACAAGAGCAGGAAGGTGTAACTAAGAGCACAATGCAATGCCAAATGTAACAAGTCTTTCTTGCTTCTTTATCTTGCATCCCAATGAAGTGGAAATCAATTTTTATGCTTTTTGCAGAAGACCAACATTAATTAACAAGGAAGAAGTAGAAAGGAAAAAATATAAAAACATAATCAACGTTGGTTTGTTATCCAAAGACACTCTATACGTGCCAAAAGAAGATCCAGCATATCCTTTCAAGTTGTATTTTGCTGCTGCTGCTTTCCTTTGGTCTGCATAACACATTGGATTGAGCTACAAAGGGACCAAACAGATTGTGAATCAGCATACTTTTTGTTTCCGTGCTTTAAAATGTAAACAACTTGGAAAGGAAGCAAGAGGGAGACTCAAAGAGACAACAGAAGAAAAAGAACAAAAGTCATGTTTCACATGAATCATTCAACTTACATTTTAAACGTATTATACCTAATTTCAGAAAATAAAGATAAGTTTTTTCCAATTCATCTATACAAAGTGAGTTTATAAATGGAATGGGTTATAGATATCCACAAGTATACATTTAGGATTACAGTATCTTTCTAATAATTCCATTATCATTCTCCATGTTCAATAAATTACATTTCTTTATATAAAAATATATTCCAAGTATTTGGTATGATTTAAAAGTAGATACTGCTAATGTAGAATTGTGAAATGTTTTAATAGAACACTCTGCCTCTCTTTAAGGTTAGATAATCCAAATTCATCTTGCAGTAACTGAAATAATTTAAAAACTTGATTATTAATAAAATAATCTGAAATATTACCTTTTTCTCAAAACCACTCCCTGCCTTCCCAAAATGATTTGCCTGCAATTTTTAGATTGAGTTTATCACATATTATACATGGATCATGTGAGTAAAGGCTGAAATTATACTTTCGTCCTAATGTTTTCTACAATGTAGAAAATTGTAGCCTTTACTATAAAAAATTCAACAGAACTATAGGTACAAAGGGAGCCAAGGTATTGAGACGATGTGAGAAAAATCAAATAATAACTTTCTAAATGTGCTCATTGTGGTAGCCTGATTTTGATTTTTTTCCAAATGAATAATCAGAATATTTTTTATTAAAAAAATTAATCCCACTTTTATTATTTTTATAAACAACTCAAGGTTGTAAACATATCTAACTCTCCTTCCTCTTCTTGTTTTTCCCACAACCTCCATCTTGTTAGGTGATTTGGGCTGAGAAACAGTGACATGTTCGAAGTCAGTTTTCATGCCTAAAGTGGATTACAATTCAGTCTCCTAGTTTCTAGGGGAATAATACTAATAACGTAATAGACTGGCTCTCAACGGAGATGATTATCAAGTACTTGGTGAACTTTCATAAAACCAGATTGTGTAGGACAGATTACTAGTTGTCCTTAATATATGTGCTGGGCTCGCTAAATAGGTTTTTTTTAAAAATAAAGTTTTATTGAGTTTTAACAAAACAAATAAAACATTTTATCTGAATACGGCATGGTTCAGGGTTATCACATTTCTATACAGACACAATTTCATATGCATATTCATCTTATATATTCAACTTCATATCTTATTACTCTTGAACTTCTCACAATTTCTCCCTTTACTTCTCTTAATTTTCTTTGTTGGTTATCTCATTTTCTTATTATTT
>BHFT01022371.1:0-79288 GCA_004320025.1 Laticauda laticaudata
AGACCCCTACCCAATGATACACAAGATGTGCCCTACTGCATACGTGGGGGATGACGCCTTCTCCCTCACAACCTACCTCATGAAGCCCTACTCCTCCAAATACCTCACCCGTGAAGAGAGGATCTTCAACTACAGGCTGTCCAGGGCAAGATGGGTGGTGGAGAATGCTTTTGGCATCCTGCGCCAACAGGTTCCAGGTACTTCTCACTACCATGCAGCATCACCCAGGGACTGTGAGGAGCCATCGTGGAATTCTTCTGCATAATTTCATGCACACCCGCTACCCAGTGTTGCAGAACAGGCTTGTGGACCATCAACAAGAGAATGGGGACATGGAGCCTGGTGAATGGAGGCAAGGACTAAACCTGATAGACACTGTGGATGTACAAGGCCCCAACAGAAGCTTCACGTGAAGGGAAGAAGCAGCGCAACCTCCTGAACACTGGTGCAACTTCCCCAGCTGGAGCAGTAGAGTGCAAGACAGGATGATAGATGGTTAATGGATGCTTCCTTGAGCCTGTCTCATCACACTGATGAGTTGTGCCATGTATGTCGAGTGGTCTACACATGAAATAGGGCATTAATGAAGAGCTTGTTTATTATGAAATGTGTTTGATATAATGAATAAATTGTTATTGATAATAAGGGCAATATGGTGTGGACGCTGGAGGGTGGACCATACAGTCCCACTATGGCTTGCACTGGAGGTTTATCTATCCACAAGCTTATCCTTACCTATCCACACGCTATCCTTATCCCGCTTTCCCACAACTATCCTTATCTATCCCACAAGCATGCAAAGACTTAATTTTTCAAAGTTTTCACCAACACTTTATTATGTAAATAAAATGAACCAAAGTGTGTGAAGCAAAGATACCTTTATTAATAATGTCTTAAAGTTAACTGTATGACTTTATTTAAAAAGCAAAAGAGAACCAAGTAAAATGTCATAAGCAAAGATAAAGTGACACAGGTAACAACTCAGTCTCTGGCACAATTCTCATCACTCTGAGCATGTCCATGGTCTCAGCTGTCAAGTGGCTAGGGACTGTGGAGGTGGCTGTGGCTGGAGTGCTGGTCTGAGGTGCCATTGGGGTGCTTGCCCCAAGAGTACAACAGGGGATGGTGTGTTCAGAAGCTCTCAGAGAGCTAACTCAGTCCCATGAGGTTGAGAGGCCTCTCATCAAGGACCTGGGATGTTAGGTCCAAGACTGATGACAGATTGTCTGTTGAGGGGCTTGGCTGTGGGGTGGAGGAAGGAGGAGTGTAGTGGGGCTGTCTGGTCTGCAGCTGGGTGAGGTGAGGCATCTGTGGCATGTGATGAACCTGAGCCTGGACTGGGAAGGGCTGCCTCTGCTGTGGGAATTCCTGGTAGTCATAGCCTTGGTAGGTGAGGGGCTGTTGAAAAGCTGTGGAAAGGCTGTGGACATCGCCTGGGGTGGAGAGGCAGACCTGGTCTGGGCGGAGCAGGTTCAGCTGGGCCTGGAAGGTTGTGCAGAAGTGCTGTGATCTTCTGCTCATCACCTGGTACTGGGCCTCGGGCAGGTCCAGGGGGTCCGGCTCACGTAGGTGATGAAGGCTTCCGTTCAAGGATGGTATGTCTCTGTGGACCAGCTGAGAGAGAAGATCTGTGGCTGGTTTGATTGTGTCCCTGATCTCCAACAGGACAGTGTGGCTCTGGCCCTCCAGTCTGCCTCTGCCTCTCTGCCTGCTTTCTGTGGAGGTGGAGCTGGGTGGGGTGGGTTGATCTCTGGTGGCTGCCGCTTCTTCCTCCATTTGTGACAGGGGATCCTTCACATGTCCTCTGGCATGGGAGTGCAGCTGTTGGGGGGTCTCTGCCATGGGGCCCTCCGAAGACACCTGCCTGGACACGGTCGCTGTCTCCTGGTTGGAAGAGGACTGGCTGTCTGTGGCTGTCTGAGGGAGAGGGTTGTCAGAGGGGCTGCTCCTCGGTGGCGGACCTCACCCCTCCAGGAAACTGCACTTGGCATGACGTACATCTCCCGGTCAGTGAGCTTGACAGCGGCCGGCCAGATTTCTTCAGGTGTAGCTTGCCACCAGGTGTGCATGTGCTTTCACCATCCCAGGAGTAGTTCTGAAGTGTAGCCCAGGCTCCTCGCCTTGTCTCTCACAAGCTGCCTGCTTCCTCTTGGTGTTGTGATAGTCTGTGGCCCTTTCTCCACAGTACTCGTTCTCCCTCAGCCATTCCAGCACCTCCTCTTCATGCTCTCGGAAAGGGTGTACTGTTTCCTCTCTCCCTTCTCCTTCCCTTGCCTCTTCCTCCCTCTGGCAGGGGCTTCAGCAGCAGGGCCTTCAGGGGCTTGAGCAGCAGGGCTTTGAGGGCCTTGGGGCTTGTCCACCACAGCAGCAGCATCACCAGTAGCAGCAGCACCAGCAGAAGCACCAGCAGCCCAGCAGCAGCGGAGAAGCATCAGCAGCACCAAGCAGGAGAAGCACAGCATCAGCAGCACCAGCAGCGCAGAAGCACCAGCAGCTTCAGAGTCAGTGCCAGGGGGTGGGATGCTGGTTCTGGCCTTCTTGCCAGGGTGGCAGGAGTAGGCACAGGCTTTCTCTCTTCCCTGACTGACGAACCATGGTGTTCCTTCAAGATGTATGTGCAGCACATCTTTCCTCTGAATGCTGACTGCTTGCGAGCTGCATCCTTTTATATCCACAGAGCTGATGCAATTCAATACTCCCCGCATGTGCAGTGAACGCTTTGCATCCGCTATGCATCCCTCTATGCATCCGCTTTGCTTCCTATAGGCGTCCGTGATGCATCCGCGTCATCCGCTATGCATCCGCTCCTTCCGCTAAGCATCTGCTTTCGCAATTCTCCGCCGGAAGCCCTGCCCTTCGGATGTGTCATCTGCTTCCATCCGCTGTCATCCGCTAGGCTTCCTACGAACATCCGCTTAACATCCTCGCCACGTACAACCCCCATCTGTTCCTTTCCATTCTGTTTATGCAAATTTGGGGCACTTTTTGGAGCAGATAACAATGGATGGAGCCACCCCCGAAAGTTTGCTCATCCGCTGTGTCCTTTTTGCATACGTTTTGCATCCGTCGGCCAGTGAGACCTAGCCTTTAGTGCCTTTTTTGGGTTCCATCATAATTTTGAATGGTTGCTAAGTAACCAATCATAACTTGAAAACTCTGCATATATCTGAACCAGTAAAAATGAAACAGACTAAGTTTTCAGAACAGAAAGGCATATTTCTCTTCCTTATCAGATGGCTGGGGAATTCTGGGAGTTGAAGTCCAAAGAGTTTGAAGTTGTTGAAGTTGGACACCCTTAGTTTAGTGTCTGTATTTTCATGGTTTCTAAACCAAGTTTACAAGCACATGGGGGAATACTCTTGTTCGTCTCCTTTCTGAAGTATGAGGCAGACATGGACGTCAGAAAAGCAAGCCAACATTGACTCCCGTCTTCTTGCCTCATGAAATTTAGGTTAGGAAAACTCCAAATTTAGAAGGGCTCCGAGGGCCTTTTTCTGGATGCCAGATGAATATGGGATATTTGAACTGGGGCATGTAAGGTAACCCATGTGGCTGTTGATACCAACTCTGAGGGCTGGACAAATAAACTTAAATTGCAATAGGGGTAATCTTCGACTTAAAATCACAACTGGGACCATAATTTTCACTGCGAGGTGATGTAGTCGCAAAGTAAGATGTCACATGACTGCATTGCTTAGTGACTGCGGTCATAACTCCACACATACAGGTCCACAAAGCAGATGGGAGTTCCAGGTAAGGAGCAAGAGGGTGTTACAGGAGGCTGGATGGCTTTCTTTATTGGCTGGCTGGGGAATTCTGGGAGTTGAAGTCCACAAGTCTTAAAGTTGTCAAAGTTGGACACCCTTGGTTTAGTGTCTGTATTTTTACGGTTTCTAAATCATGGTTACAAGCAAACCGGTCGTTCCAGTTATCACTTGGTTCCGCCCAACCACCCGTGTTCTCTTCCTGTGCTTTTATTTCCTTGTTGTTGAGCATAGCTGATTCCCGCCAGGGCTAAAGCAGAAGGTAAGTATTATAGCTAAAAATTGTCTTTTCTAATTGTTGTGCACGCATGAAGCGCCTATTTGGCGCCGGCATGTGTGTTTGGTGCATGCGCGTGCAAGATGCACGCTCCCCAAATTGGTTGTGATCTCATTTCTGGCTTAGGCTGTAAGGTACGTACACCTCCTAGGTTCTGTTGTCAGTTGAGGACGACCTCAGGAGTGGGCTTCAAACATTTTAGCAATGGGTTCTCTGTCTGGTTTCAGGGTGGGTGTGGCCATGGTGGGTGTGGCCTAGTTGGCCTCCTGCACTACTAGGGGAGCATTTTTGCCCTCCCTGGGCTCCGGAGGCTTTCCTTGAGCCTCTAGGAGGGCCAAAATGGCCTCCCCGGGCTCCAGAGCAGAGATGGTATTCAGCAGGTTCTGACCAGTTCTGGAGAACCAGCAGCAGAAATTTTGAGTAGTTCGGATAATCGGCAAATCCCACCTCTGACTGGCCCCACCCCCATCTATTCTCTACCTCCCGAGTCCCAGCTGATTGGTTGGGTCTTCTTTGGTTGTCTTGCACAGGAGAACAGAGCTGGAAAGCAGGTTAGTGGGGTGGGGAGCAGAGGTGGTATTCAGCAGGTTTGGACCAGTTCTGGAGAACCGGTAGAGGAAATTTTGAGTAGTTCGGAGAACCGGCAAATCCCACCTCTGACTGGCCCCGCCCCCATCTCTTCTCCTCTTCCTGAGTCCCACCTGATTGGCTGGGTCTTCTTTGGTTGCCCTGCACAGGAGTACAGAACTGGAAAGCAGGTTAGTGGGGTGGGGAAGGAATGCAGATTTTGCAATATCTTTCCCCTGCCGTGCCCACCAAGCCACACCCACAGAACTGGTAGTAAAAAAAATTGAATCCCACCATTGTTCCCAGGTATTTGGTGCTTCCTTGGTGTGATGGCAGCAGGAGAGGGAGGGGTGTCTCTTTGAGTGAAGTTTTCAGGGACTTCTTTGACTCAGGTTTCTAGTTCTTTGAAGTAACGCAGCTTCAAATTCTCCACGAGGAATGGAGAGGCTGATACTCTAAGAACCCATTCAGACTAGCCAAGGACATAGATTTCAGTTTTAGCAACTTGCATGCCTGATGATAGTGTAAAAACTACACCTCCTGAATAGGAGGATGACCATTAATAAGGTCACACTAGGAATATTATGGGATGCTATGAAATGTTACTTGCTACATGGGCAGCATGACCCACAAGTCAAATGTTGCTAACCAATGAAAGACATCCCTCCAAACCTAGTTTGAGGTGGACTGTGTATAAGGTAATTTTCCACCTTTCTACTTTGCATTTTCCTTCTCTTTTGGGTGAGGTGCGATCTCCTCACGTGTACAGGAAGTCCTCGGTTTACCGAGCACAATCGCGCATAAAATTTATGTCATAAAGTGAAAAACAGTGAGTTGTATCCCATGTGATGAATCTTCTCGCCACGTTAGTGTGGTGACACTGTGTGAGTCACTACAGTTCTTAAATTAGTGACATGGTTGCTAAGTGAATCTGTTTTCCCCATTGCTTGTCAGAAGACACAGCAACCATCATAAATGTGAGTCAGTTGTCAAGCATCCAAATGTAAATCACTTGACCAAGGGGATGCTACAACTGTCATAAGTGTGAAAAATGGCCACAAGTCACTCTTTCAGTGCCGTTGTAACTTTGATCGCTCACTAAATGAAATGTCATGCCCTTGTTGGAGTCTGATTCTGAGATTGAGCAGCTGACAGGGAATGGGAGTGTGGCCCAGGGGCTGTGGAAGAAACAGGGGAAGGGCAGAGTCTGGCTCGGCATTCAGGGGAAGACCCAGGGCCACTCCCTCTTCATCCTAGGGCACACAGAGGAATGGAGAAGGGAGCAACATGGCTTATGGGAGAGGAAGGGGACCTGATCCCCTTCATGGCCTGCAGCTGGGAGAACAGGATATAAGTGGGGTGTTTGCACATGGTTCCTTGCTGGAAGCAAAGCGTGCATTATCTTGGTTGAGGCTTATCTGGGTTTTGGCATCGTCCCAACTGTGGGTGCTGCATTATCCTTTGAAAATCTGCAATTTATCATCCTGGCCTGCTGTGTTAATTACTTCAGTGTGGTTTGTGTTGGTTTTTTAAATTTCTAATTATCTCTACTTTGGTTTCGGACTGCATTTCTGCACTTCGTAGACTGTTTTTTGAAGAGTTTGATATCCAGCCGAGGATAACTAGACATCGGGGGCCAAGTTGGAGGTATTAAAGATAATTTATTCTACTTTTGTGACTTTATTTTTTTGTCATGCAGGAACTGTCATGACATGAACTGTGGAGGACATACACTCATTCACTTAGTGACCTTTCGAGGTTACAACGGCATTGAAAATAGTGACTTATGACCAGTTTTCACACTTACGACCCATCGTACCATTCCCAAGGTCACATGTTCAAAATTCAGGCACTTAGCAACTGGCTTGTACTTATGACGGTTTCACCGCCCACAGGAGCCTATGACCACCACTGGCAACTTTCCCAGCTACCTTCTGACAATCAGATTCAATTAATGACCACACAATTCACTTAACAGCTACAGTGATTAGTTTATCAGCCGTGGCCAAAAAAAAGGTCGTAAAATTCGGCAAAAGTCACCAAACCAAATGTCTCACTTTGCAACAGCAATTTGGGCTTAGTTGTGGTCGTAATTCAAGGACTACCTGTATTTTTTCCTCGGCCTCCCAGAGCCGTCCAGCCTCCTTGCTCCTTACCTGGAACTCCCATCTGCTTCGTGGACCTGTGTCTGGAGTTATGACCGCACATGGGCATGCCAGGATTGCAATCACTAAGCGATGCAGTCATGTGATGTTTTACTTTGCGACCACATCACTTAACGGTGAAAATTCTGGTACCAGTTGTGGTTTTAAGTCAAAGATTACCCCTATTGCAATTTAAGTTTATTTGTCCAGCCCTCAGAGTCGGTATCAAAGGCCACATGGGTTACCTTACCTGCCCCAGTTCAAATATCCCATATTCATCTGGCATCCAGAAAAAGGCCCTCGGAGCCTTTCTAAAGTTGGAGTTTTCCTAGCCTAAATTTCATGAGGCAGGAAGACGGGGTCAATGTTGGCTTGTTTTTCTGAAGTTGAAGGGGAGACAAATGAGAGTATTCCCCCACGTGCTTGTAAACTTGGTTTAGAAACCCTGAAAATACAGACATTAAACCAAGAGTGTCCAATTTCGACAACTTCAAACTCTGTGGACTTCAACTCCCAGAATTCCCCAGCCATCCGATAAGGAAAAGAAATATGCCTTTCTGGATGTGTAACCTTTCTGTTCTGAAAACCTGGTTTGTTTGGTTTTACTGGTTCACATATACAGAGTTCTCGACTTATGATTGGTTACTTAGCAAGCATTCAAAGTTATGACAGAACCTGAAAAAGGGACTTCGGATTCCAGGTTTCAATGTCCATTTCGCCCCCTGCAGTCATGTGATCAAAATCTGAACGCTTGGCAACTGACTGTAGTTATGATGGTTGCTGTGCCACGGGGTCACATGAGCTCCTCTTGCGACCTTCTGACAAACAAGATCAATGGGGAAGCCAGATTCATTTAACAACTGTGTTAGTAACTTAAGAATCTGCAGTGATTCATTTAGTAACGGTAGCAAGAAAAGCTGTAAAATGGAGGCAACACTCACTTAACAACTGTCTTGCTTAGCAACAGAAATGTTGGACTCAATTGTGGTCATAAGGTGAGGACTTCCTGTATACTCTATTTTATTGAAAGTTGAAACAGGCCAAGGCTTAAAAATTATAATGGGTTTAGGCAGGGGTGGGCTTCAAAAGATTTAACAACCAGTTCTCTGCCTGGTTGCTGGGTGGGCGTAGCTATGGTGGACGTGGCCTAGTCCGGGTGTCAGCAACCCGTGGCTCTGGAGCCGCATGTGGCTCTTTGGGCCTTCTGCTGTGGCTTCCTGTTGGGCGATCCCACCACTGGCTGGCCCCGCCCCTCGCCCTCCCTTCCCAGTCACTCCTCGACTGGCCTGATAAAACACAAAAAACAGAAATGAGGGAGGGAGGAAGAGAGAGTCCCACTTCCCACCAAAAACACCGGGATCCACAAAACCTGGGTAGGCATGGTGGTGGTGGGGGTCATGTGACTGGACGGGAGTGACGTTGAGTTGGCCACGCCCACCCAGGTTTTGAGGCTCCCGGTGTTTTCTTTTCTGTGGGAAATGGGTCCAAATGGCTCTTTTGAGTGTTTAAGGTTGATGGTCCCTGGCCTGGTCAGAAGGCGTTTTCACCTTCCCCAGGCTCCGGGAGGTTTCCCCAAGCCTTCATGAGGGCGAAAAAGGCTTCCCTGGCCTCCTGAGGCTTTCCTTGAGCCTCCAGGAAGGCTGTTTCCCCCCTCCCCAGACTCTGGAGGCCTCGTTTTTCGCCCTCCCCTAGCCTCTATGTGGGCCCTGCATTTACCTGGGATCCAAAACGGGCTGTGTGGAGACTCCTGGGAGGAGCTGGGTGGGGTGGTCAGCCAGCCAGCAGCCATTGCAACTACCAGTGATAACTAATGTGAAATTAATATCCGGTTCAACTGAACCAGTGTGAACCATTGGCAGCCTACTCCTGGGTTTAGGCTTATAATGGCATGCATATCTCTGGACAATTTATGCATACTTCATTTTATGTTCATACACACATTTCATTTTATGTCCTTAATTCTGCTATTGTCTTCTTACACAATGCCAGCCTCTTTCCCGGTCATTTCGTACCAGACGTGCAAATAATTTTCCTCTAATTTAAACGAGCATTTTTTTCTTTACTCCTCGAAACAGTTTCATCTTTTCAGATGATTGACAACATAGGTGGTACTCAACTTAAGACTATAATTGACCCCAAAATTTATGTGGGTAAGCAAAACATGAGTTAAGTGAGTTCTGCCCCATTTTACAACTTTTCTTGCCACTGTTGCTAAATGAATTGTTGCAGTTGTTAACTTAGTAACATGGTTGTTAAGTGGATCTGGTTTCCCCCATTGATTTTGCTTGTCAGGAGGTTGCAAAAGGGGATCACATAACCCCAGGATCCTGAAACCGTCATAAATATGATTCAGTTGCCAAGTATCTGAATTTTGATCATGTGACCATGGGGATGCTGCAATGGTCATAAGCGTGAAAAACAGTCAACATAAATCACATTTTTCAGTGCTGTTGTAACTTCAAATAGTGACCAAACTGTTGTAAAATGAGGACTATCTATATTCAAATGAACACATTTTTTAATAATACTGCAAGAGAAAACTCCAGTATTTTAGATGCCAGATTCTGAGTGCATCCCTTCCCTTGTTTTTGCTTATGGGCACCAACAGTAGAGCTCAGGTGTGTCCATGTCATGCCCCCATTGGAGACTGATTCTGCGGGAGAGGAGGAATAGTCAACAGGGAGTGGAAGTGTGGCTCCGGAAGTTGGGGAAGGGCAGAAGCTGGCTTGGAAGTCAGAGGAAGACCCAGGCCCATCTCCTCTCCATCCTGGAGCACACAGGGAGAGGATAAGAGAGAGATGTGAATGGTGTGGTCTATGGGGGAGGAATGGGCCTTGATCCTCTTCATGGGCTGCAGCTGTGAGAACTGCTCAAAAGGACGAACGTGTGTATGGGCCAGCGATGGAAATACGAAGTGTGGAAATATCTCTAGTCTGTCCTTCCTCTCTGAGTTTGGCGTCCTTCCCAGTGTGTGTTCCCATATCTGTGGACTTCTTCAAACTCTTATCTTGCCTGGTTCCCTTAATTGCTTCAGTGTGGTTTGTGTTGTTTTTACTCTTATAATTTATAGGCATTTTTAGTTTAAAGGACATTTCCTCCTTTTTGTAACTGCTTTTGGGTTTTTTTTGTCTCCAGTCAAGGATATTTGGAGCTTTGAAGCAAAGTGAAGGAATAAAAGGGGCTTCACCTGTTTTTGTGACTGTGTTTATTTTGTATCCCACCTTGGGTCATCACAGTCCATTTCAAGTATTATATGTAGAAATTACATGAATTAAACCTGTAGAAATGAAGAACAGAAGGGAAGCCACACTTATCTAATATTTGAACTATGCAATGATTATTGGACAGTTATATAACTATATCTAACAAACATGTACTGTTTTGTAACTTATGTTCTAAAGTTAATGTCAGGCTTTTGGGTAGAGCATGGGTATGTACACATGGGCAGAACATGGGTAGAACATGGGCATAAGGATATGCATAGGAGATACTAGGTTATCCTGACCCGAAAGGAACTGGTTAATAATTTATTGATTACAGATGGTCATAACAGGACCATAACAGGAAGAATTCATGAGAACAAGGGTAGTTTCCAAGAACAAGGAAACAGGTGTTATGCTACAATATGGGTGTTGCGTAGGGAGATACGTAGCTTGGATAGATTATGAACCCAGGAAAGGGGCAGAGAGTGTATATTTGAACCTGTATATAAATCCCAACCTTCCTGGGAACCATCTGCCATGAACAGAATTCCCTTTTGCAAAAGCTTAATAATAATGCTCTTGTTCACATGTCTCCAGTTGTTTTTTGATTATTCATGTTGTTGAACATAGCTGGTAATTTGGCCCATTTTCTGCATTTACACAATGCACTGAGTCATAAGCTAGTCAAGCTGTAACCAAGTGTGATCTAACTCAAGTTCTACCAAGGTTGCAAACTCTGTACAGGACCAGTTAACAAGCACATTTCTGTACAGCCGTGGGAGTGACTTCTGAGTAAGCACACTCATAATTAAGTGCCACCAAGCTAGATGCAAAATGTGAATTGAAGGCATTAATGAAACTTCTGGAACCAAACAGTTTGACTCTCTTAAATTGCAACCTTGACATTCAGATAGGCCCAGATAGGTCAGGGATACACAACCTGTGGGCTGCGGCCTACTACTGGTCCGCAGCCTATTTGTAACTGGGCTGAGTAAGTGGCTGGCTGGGGCGCCCGCATGAGTCTACTCATGCACACAGGTCCCGCTGGCATGAATGTTGTGGGGGGCTTATGGCCTCAGTCACGCGAGCAACATGCCTGCACCCACTACAAAGATCATCTCCCCTTCCTCCCCCCCCACTCAGGGCCCACAACCCCAAAAAGTTGGGGAATTCTGCCCTATATAATTTAGGGCTGTGAGATCTGAGCTGAAAAACTTGGATGGCCCACCAATGGCAGGAAAGTGGTACAGAAAAGAACAACTTTGGTGGTGATCCAGATTTTAGGCCAGATCAAATAGCCTTAAACAAAGACAAAGAAAAGTTGCTAAACCTGAAATGAATAAATTGTGACAATATGAATTTGGGAAATACAGGTAGTCCTTGAATTACAACAACTCATTTAGTGACTGTTCAGTTACAACAGCATGGAAAAAAGTGAGCTTTTCACACTTATGACTGTTGTTGGGCAGTGGTGGGATTCAATTTTTTTTATGACTGGTTCTATGGGTGTGGCTAAGTGGGCGTGATGTGGCTTGGTGAGCTGGCTTGGAGGGCGTGGCAGGGGAAGGATACTGCAAAATTTACATTCCCTCCCCACCCCAATAACCTGCTTTTCAGCTCCATTCTCCCATCCAGGGCAACCAAATAAGACCTAGCCAATCAGTTGGGACTCAGGAGGTGGAGAATAGATGGGGGTGGGGCCAGTAAAAGGTGGGATTTGTCGGTTCTCCGAACTACTGAAAATTTCTACTATTCAGAACCTGCTGAATACCACCTCATTTGTTAGGGCATCTCCACATCACATGATCAAAATTAGGACACTTTGCAACTGATTCCTATTTATGACGGTTGCAGTGTTCCAGGATCATGTAATCCCCTGTTGTGACATTCTGACAAGCAAAGTCAACAGGGAAGCCAAATTCACTTAAACAACGGGTGAATTTGTTATCATTTAATAACTGCAGTGATTCACTTCACAATTCATAAAATCTTCATAAAATGGGGCAGAGCTCATTTAACAAACGTTTCGCTTTTAGCAACAGAAATTTTGGGCTCCATTGTGGTCATAACTCAAGGACTACCTGCCCATTTTCTTTAGTAGAGTCCTTGGTGCTTTCTGACATTGGCTGTTTGCCTGAAAATGTCTCATTGCCCGATTAGATAACATCATCAGTACTGGTGACTGTGGGATTTGGTATATATACCTTAATATAAATTTATATATTTATATCTTATCAGAATAGAAACTGGTAAGCAAATAGCACTCCTTACTAGCAGTGATGATGTTATCCAGTTGGTAATGAAACATCTGCAAGAAAACAAACAAGCTCAGAGAGCACCAAGGACCCCACAGCCCTCCTCTTCCTCCTCCTCCTCCCCACAAACCCTCCTCCCTTCTAACAGTGATGATGTCATCTAGTTTTGGTAACAAAACTGCAAGGAGAGCACCAAGAGCCCCACAGTGGTCGTCCTTCTCCCCCTCTTCCTCCTCCTCCATAAACCCTACTTCCTTCAAGCACTAATGATATTACCTAGTTAGAGTAATGAAACATCTGTAAGAAAACAAGCTGGGAAGCTAGATTCCATTTTCTTTAGCATTTGGAGAAGGCAGAAGCACAAAGAAGAATCCATCTTAACCTGTGGCACATGGTCATCCAAGGACAAACCCACATCCCACACAAGAGCATTGTTGATGAGTTTTAAATTGCTTGTATTTATTAATTGTTATGTTCAGCAGCAACTCAATACTGCCTAGATTATAATTGGTTCTCATTATGTGTATCCTTATTTTTCCCAGTTTCACCATATCCTGTTCTTTCAATAAAGCCTTCCGATCTAAACACACGGTCTGTTTTATTGGAGGATAGATGGGTTTAGCTGCATGTCGAGATGCACACAGACTAATGTATAGTGAAGACAGAACACCCATTTTGCATCATCATGTGACTGACCCATTTTTGGGCAGTCTGGGGAATTCTGGCAATTGAAGTCCATCCATCTTCCAATGGCCAAGGCTAACCTATTGCTTCTAATTCCAGGTCCAAGAGATCACTGCTTTGGTGAGGACTCCATGAACCCAAGTGAAAGATTGGCTAAGCGGAAGAATTCACACGTGTCTTCCTAACCAGAGGACACAGAAATATGCAATGAAAATATGAATGGAGCCGGAGCAAAACTTTGACGGATCTTGAGACTAGAAGCCATGGGAAAATTCACCAATGCTTCGTCCCAGGAGAAACCAATTTGAGACAGGGCAATCCAGAAAGGTCTGTGACAATTCTCCATGGCCAACTTGCTGCAACCCACTCACTACAGGGTAACACTGCGGAACAAGAATTACACTAATATCAAAGAAATGGTGGAACAGAATAATTAAAGCAAGGATGCCAAAGGAGGGACAAAATAAAGTATGGACAACAAAAATATTTTTTTTAAAAAAATATTTTAAATAATTAAATGGAATTGTTAAATTGTCACACAGTGAGTTGTTCCTTGGCAAGTTGGTCATGGTGAATTTTCTTGTGGCAAGTTGGCCATGGCAAATTTTCTCATGGCAAGTTGGCCATGGCAAGTTGGCTGCAGCGAGTTGGTTGAACCCTTGAATCTTTCTCTCCCACCTTCCAACAGCTGTAACAACCTGTCCCCAGAGATCTGCCCTGGTTGCCTTATATTAAAGACCAAGAAACTGCTAGAGCATTAATAAAAGTCTGTAATGGTCTTTTCACCAGGAAAACAAAACAAAACATGAATCCATCCAGGAACCAGTTAACTGATAAACAAAGAGAAGATGACCCAGGGGCAATCAACCTTAACTTTTTAACTACAAGGACCATAATCAACCCCCATTGTCCTCTGACCATGGAAAAGATCAGGCAAGGAAGTCCAAGGGAAAAGCTTTCCTCCAACCCATTTTATAGGTCCCTCAGAATGGGCAACAGAAGGGCCCAGATCTGCTGAAGTGATTAAGGATTAAATTTGTAACATGGATGGCACCCTTTTACACATCACTTTGTAGGAGTCCAGTTAAGAAGGTCCTAAGAGCATCACTTTAGAAAGCAGGAATGTGAGAAGCAAGTGTACTTCACAACTTTGCTGCCCACAACAACGTTTATCTTCCCCAGCTTTGACTAACAAGCATACCAAACATCCTGCAGACGGCCAATAATTTAATAAAATCAGTTAATACTGCTCAATAAATACATAAAGCGTATTTACTTGCCTTTTAGGAAACACAAAATCTAGAACTTCAGGCCAAGTTAAGGATGATTGTCCCTTGATTATCTAAGGCAGATCTGTCTGGTGTCTTGTTTTTTTTTTTCTTTTTCTTTACATAAAGCAATCACATAAAAATAGTTATAAATAGAAAACTTTCAAAGGATTTCCCACCCTTGCTACCACATCCTCCCCCCATTCCATTGTTCAGGAAATGTAACCAAAAAGGGAAAAAAGCAAGAGGGATTTTGTTTGTTTCTTGCATCCAGTTCTTGTGGATTTTACAGTCTTCAGAATCTTTGGATATTTTACAAGGACTCTGGGTTGGATAACCAGCCCGAAAAAGGAGAAAAAAGAAAAGTCAAAATCCAAAATAACACCCTCCCTCCCCCAAAACATTAAGATGTAAAACAGTCACTTGGAAAGATAATAAACCAAGAACATTGAAGTCTGCTGCTGTAAATTCCATTTTTCTTCCCTGCATTTGTTGGAGCAAAGAAGAGGTGTCTTTGGGGGTGTTTTGAAAAAAAGTTCCTAAGGGAACTTAATTTTCAAGACAGTCCTTTCATAAAGGGAAAATATGTCCTTCCTTCTTGACTGGGAACCAATGCAGTACTGGAGAACGGGGTCTGTAGGTAGAGAAAAGAAAAACAAATGCTCTTAATAGTATTTCCTCCCATTTGTCTCTGTTAGCTATATTTCTACACCGCTCGTTTCCAAAGGCTCTGAGCAGCTAACATTCAAAAAGATCATAAAGAACCCGTCCATCAGATTAAATCCACCCTAAAATTTAATTAAAAATCTCAAGGGATGAAAATGTGTCTAAGCACTGCACCCCAATCTTTAGAGTATGCTTGCCACTTGGTCGAGATGGAAAAGTTGGGTCTTGCTTGCCTGTTCTTATGAACGCAGGAGGGAAGGGGTAGACTGGAACACCATAGGGAGGTAGGGTCCCCTAACATGTAGCCAGCAGCCTGGTCCTCCAAAGTAGCACTTTATAAAGTAGCACTTTATCAAGCTTTAGTAATAGTAGCCTTGGTGAAAACCTTAGTATTATTAACTAACTCGCTCTCTACCCGTGCTCCGTTACAAAACTATGTGACCGGGTTTAGTTTTTGGGGAGGAAAATAAGGGAGAAAAAATTCTGCCTCTGCCTACCAGCATTCATCGGTATTCATCTGGCTAGCGTCCTGTCAGTGTGTGAGAGTTGAGGGCTGTTTGGAAACCGAAACAGTATTTGCTGTGTGAGCAAGGAGACAGCAAGGAGCCTGGGTGTGGCTTAGCTCAACTGTTCTGCCCTAAAGCTGGTTGCTGCTGTGAAACTGAAACTCCTCCCCTCTGCTTGTGTTTTGCATTTGGAACAGATTTCTTTTCAGATGGGGAGGGAGAGGAGAACTCCTTAGCATCAGAGTGTGTTGTTAATAATATAGGAAATACTAATCCTCTGATGGGCATTTCGAAAAATCCTTTCTTAGTGAGCACCTAGAAGCCAAGAGGTGCCGAATTTCAAGCTTGTAGTCTTTACGGTTCTGGAAATTTTGTGATGATGCATGAGTGGTGTTTTGCTTTTATTTATATATATATATAGTTTTACGGTAGGGAAGAGATTCGAACAAGGACAACTTTAAGACTGGTGGCCTTCGACTCCCAGAATTCCCCAGCCAGCTATGTTGGACACCTAGGTAGTTGGAAACTACCGAGAGCCAGTCTAATTCCCAAATTTGGGGTATGTGTGTGTATGTGTGTGTGGCTGAGAGCAGAGGTCTCCAACCTTGCCAACTTTTAAGCCTAGTGGACTTCAACTCCTAGAATTCTGGGAGTTAAAGTCCATCAGCTTAAAGTTGCCAAGGTTGGAGACCCCTGGCTTAGAGCATGGCTGGCTAGGGAATTCTGGGAACTGAAGGCCACACGTCTTGAAGATACCAAGGTTGGACACCTCTTGGATGAGAAGATCATCTCAAGTCCTTCTAGTCAATAGCAACACCTGCTTCCCTCATCTGAGGGGGATGTCTTTCCCCATTTCCTCGCAGAATTGTACTTGTACCCCAAACTCTTGTACCCCAAACCCATTCACAGTAGTCTGGGCAAGTTGCGTTCTATAACTTAAAAGCTGAGAAGTTTTTCCCCAACTTTTCCTAGCAGAGAAAGCATTAGGAGAGCAGCCATTCTACCTACCCAACCCATCCCTCGAAGAGAAGGCAACTCAGTTGCTAGATTCAGAGAGAGAGGCCAAGGGGTTGAGGGCGGCCAGTCCATTGAACCCCGAGCCCCAGGGATCCGGGAGGGAGAAATATGGCCGTGCTGAGAGGCCCTCGCCGTGGCTCAGGGCGAAGGCAAAGAGGCCTCCGTTCCGATCCAGGTCCAGGTGTGTCCGCCCAAAGAGCTTCATCTGGGTCTCCTCCAACTGGTTCTCCAGTTCCTGCAGGTTCAAGCCGTTCTTAGCCGCTTCCATGAAGGGACTGGGGCCCGGGAGGCACAGCCCGGGGCCACCCAAGTGGCTGCTCATGTCTTCCAATGCTGGGGGCACCAGGAAGCTCTTGTCGTCCGGTTGTCCGGTCGGGGTGAAGAGCAAGCTGGCTGTTCTCCAGGGTGCCGACTTGCGTCCTCTTCGGGGCCGGGAGATCCGGCAGCTCTGGCGCTTGATGTGGCGGTGCAGGTGATCCGAGCGGGTGAAGCTCTTGTAGCAGAATTTGCACTGGTAGGGACGGATCCCGGTGTGGATCCGCATGTGGTTCTTCAGGTCATAGTTGTGGACGAAACGGGCGCTGCAGTGGATGCAAAGGTATGGCCTTTCCCCTGTGTGCTTCCGCATGTGGATCTTCAGCTTGTCTTGCCTGGACAAAGGAGAAACAAGGGTTAACTAGGGAGGGGATCACCCAAACACAGGATGTCACCGGGATGAGACACAGGATGACCACAGAAAGGTCACCGGGATGAGACAAGGAAGGGGCAAACTCCCTCCTGAAGTCCTCATGGACACAGGAAAAGTGTTGAATTTATATTTTACCAACAAAGAAACTGTCAAGGTAATAATTTAAGACCTGAGCAGCTGATTCCACGAGAGGAATGAGTCAGCAGGATTTTTGGCTGTTATCCCTTTAAGAGCTTGTGTAATAAGAGGAGGGCTTGCTAGAGTGTTTGTTTGTTCATTGAGTTTCTTCCCTGCTGACTGTAATTGCGGTTTGTTTAGATCAAGAGTCTTCAAACTTGGCAAGTTTAAGATTTGTGGACTTCAACTCCCAGAATTCCTGAGCTATTCTGGGATTCTGGGAGTTGAAGTCCACAAATCTTAAAGCTGTCCAGTTTGAAGGCCCCTGGTTTAAATGCTGCTTCTAGCACATATATGTATAGTATTCCTATATTCCTATTGTAGATAAAAATTGTTATTTGATATGAGCCACTGTTGGCTGTACTTGCTCCTGGGTTGACACATGGGATAGATCTGTGTGCACTCTGACAGAAATAAAGGTAAAATAGAAATCCAACACAAAAATAAGTTTGCCGTGAAAGTGACTGCCTGTGAGGCCTCCTGGACTGGGGCTGAAAGTAGAAGCAGTATGCTCCATCCCATATTTGGGTAGATCACATTGCCCTGATAGACCGGAAAAACTTGGAAAAAACACACATGACAGTGATTTTCCAGGCAAAAAAACAGAAGGCCTTGCCTTCTGCTACAGCAGGCATGTCAAACTCAATTTCATTGAGGGCCGCATCAGGGTTGTGTTTCACCTTGGGGGGCCGGGGTCGGCTTGACCAGCTTGGTGTCATTCGTGTGGTGGCACCGGTGGCGGCCTGAATGTTCTGCTAGTGAAAACGGGAGTCCCGAGTTCTAATTTTAACTGCAATGGCCTCCTGCAACCCTCTGCCAGCAAAAATGGAGCTTGGGAATAGCTCCATTTTCACTGGCAGAGGCACCACGGGCTGGTCCTTCGCTGTTTCCAATGTGGCCCCACAGGCTAGATCTCAGCACCCCATCAGCCAAATCTTGCCTATGGGCCTTGAGTTTGATACCCTGTGCTAGATTGTTTTTCTATGGGTGGTCTCCCATCCAGATAATAATAATTAGAGATAATAATCTCTAATGATCTAAGTGCTAGAGCCCACTGTAACTACATAGCCAAAAAGGTATAAAGAGTTGTTAACCTAATCCTACGTAGCTTTTTCTCCGGTAATATCACACTACTAACTAGAACATACAAAACATTTGCTAGACCAATACTTGAACACAGCTCATCAGTCTGGAAACCGCATTACATAATGGGTATTAATACAGTTGAGAAAATAGAGAAATATTTCATAAGAAGAGTTCTCCACTCCTCTGCTCATTGCAGAATACCTTATGCCACTAGACTTGAAATTTTAGATCTAGACAACCTAGAACTACATCGCCTTCGGTCCAATCTAAGTATAGTATATAAAATCATACACTGCAATGTCCTACCTGTCAATTCTTCAGCATCAGCCATAACAATACAAGAGCACACAATAGATACAAACTCAAGATAAATCGCACCAAACTTGATTGCAGGAAATACGACTTCAGCAACTGAGTGGTCAATGTCTGGAATACTTTACCTGACTCTGTGGTTTATTCCACAAACCCCAAAAACTTTAACCTTAGACTGTCTACTATTGACCTCACCCCTTTCCTAAGAGGTCTGTAGGGGGCGTGTTAAGTTTACCCATATGTGCTACTCATCCCTTGTACTATGGTTCTTTTTTATTTCGTACATGTATCCAGTTTCTATGTATCCATAACTTATGTTATACTTACTGTTATCTTATGATCGGCCTTGACAAAAATAATATAAAATAAATATAGCCGAGCCCATATTCGCTTCTCAAGGCAGCTTCCCTGACTTAGGCCCGGTCCTGTGCCGACGGATGCAAAACGTATGCATAAGAGGCCACAGCGGACAGAGCAAAATTTTGGGGGTGGCTCTCATCCATTGTCATGCTGCTCAAAGTGGTTAAAATTTGCGATAAACAGAACGGAAAAGAACGGAAAAAAATCGGACGTGGGCGTAGTCGCGGGGATGTTAACGTGGATGTTCATAGGAAAGCCTATGCGGATGGACGGAAGCGAGACACTCCAAAGGGATTCCGGCGGGATAATTGCAAAGCGGACGCATAGGGATGAAGCGGGTGCATCACGTACGTAAAGGAAGAAGGGATGCTGCACGGATGTATATCGATGCAAACCGTTCACTGCACATCCTTTCTTTTCCGTGCTACTAATGCTGTAGTAGACGTTCCGTATACCTTTTGTTTCCTCCCTTCTTTCCATTTTAGCTGCAGCGATGTGAGTTGAGGGGATGCCCAGAGGATGAGAGCGAGATCAGCAGACGTTTAACGGATGATAAACGGAATAGAACGTATTGTTCTGCATATGTCACGGATTTACATCATATAGGCGGAAAGTTCATTCATTCACAAAGTTTGTGCAGCTCCCAAAACATTCTTGCGGGATGCAATCCGCAGTGGATGATGCTTCGATGATAGAAGGTATGAAAACATATCAGTGAAGTACCAACAGATTGCGTGAGTACACAACAGATGCATAGCGTTTTCCAACAGATGGCAAGCTTTTTTTAACGTTTTACATCCTCTTTGCATCCCTAAAGGGCAGTGGGACAGGGCCTTTACGTCCACAACAGAGCCTGAAATTTCTGTTGGTAAGTGAGACAGTTGTTAAAAGTGAGCTTTGCCCCACTTTACAACTTATCTGGCCTTGGTTGTTAAGAGAACCCCTGCAGTTGTTAAGGGAGTAACAGAACTGTTAAGTGAACCTGGCTTCCCCATTGACTTTGCTTGTCAGAAGGCCGCAAAAGGGAATCTCGTGACCTTGGGACACTGCAACCATCATAAATATGAGTCAGTTGCCAAGCGTCTGAATTTTGATCACGTGACCTTGGGAACGCTTCATGTGTGAAAAATGGTCAAAGGTCCCCTTTTTTCAGAGCTGCTGTAACTTTGAACAGTCACTAAATGAACTGTTTGTAAGTCAAGGGCTACCTATATTGATACCTACCTGAGATTAGGGGAGGGGCTAATCACTTTCATTTACCCAAGATAGTAATAGCTCCTTAGTGCTTTTACAGCCCTCTCTAAGTGGTTTACAGAGTCAGCCTATTGCTCCTCCAACAATCTGGGTCCCCATTTTACCGACCTCAGAAAGAAAGAAGGCTGAATCAATCTTGAACCAATGAGAATCGAACTGCTCAACGGCAGTCAGCAAAAGTAGCCTGCAGTACTGCATTCTAACCACTGTGCCACCACAGCTCATAAAATTAACTTTCCTTTCTACACAATGTTTCTCAACCTTTGGCCACTTTCAGACGTGTGGACTTCAACTCCCAGAATTCTCCAGCCAGCCATGCTACCTAGGGAATTCTGGGAGTTGAAGTCGACAAATTTTAAAATAGAATTCTTTATTGGCCAAGTGTGGTTGGACACACAAGGAATTTGTCTTGTGCAAATACTCTCAGTATACATAAAAGAAAAGGTACCTTCGTCAAGAATCATAAGGTACAATGCTTCATGAGAGTCATAGGGTATAATAAGCAATCAAATCGTACAACAGGTGAGATTCTTAAAAAAGAAAACTTCCTTTGACCCAAGCTTAACTGCTAACATTTCCTGGACATGTCTATGTAGTCATCTGGTTTACCGATGCCTTCTTGCTAAATTTCCTTTTTTAAAAAAGAATTTTCAGCCTAGCTGAAATTTTTGCCTCCTTAGTCCTAGGTTGCTTCTCTCCCTGGTTAGTTTCCATCCGTTGTTTCTCATCCTGCCCTCAGGTGCTTTGGAGAATAGCTTGACTCCCTATTCTTTGGGGCAGCCCCTGAATATGGCAGTTGCCAAATGCCTAAATTTTGATCATGTGACTGTGGGGATGCTGCAGTGATCCAAAGTACGAGGACCAGTCGTAAGTCACCTTTTCCAGCACTATTGTAACTTCAAGCGGACACTAAACGAATGGTTGTAAATTGAGGACTACCTGTACATCCCACTTTTCTTAATGAGTTGGAAGAATAATAGGTGACAAGGGGGCCTTGGTGCTCTCTGAGCTTGCTTGTTTTCTTGCAGACATTTCATTACCAAACTAGGTTACCTCATCAGTGCTAATTTAGGACTGGTGATGTTACTTAGTTTGTGTAATGAAACATCTGCAAGAAAACCACCAAGCTCAGAGAGCACCAAGGACCCTTCATGTCAACCCTGAGCTATGAATATTCTCCTTTGAAGTCTATCCTGCTTTTCTCTAAGATGGAATCCATAGTGCAAACAGCGAGTTGGACATCCCAAAGGTGGTTTTTCAGGAGGAAGCTGAACTTTCTCGTTTCTTGAAAGTCCAGTTGCCTCCTGAAAAAGCACCTTTGGGAGAACCATGACCTGGATGCCTGAGAATTTCTCCATTCAATGGGGAACCAGGCTAGCTCCCATGTCTAAATCCTGCTTAAGCTGTTTCTCAGGTATTCACAGGAACACAATGCACAAAAGGAAGTTTCTTCCAAGTGCAAACACTCAGCTATCCTGGAAATGCTGCCTTCCAGAGAGGCTGGACTTCAACTCTCATCATCCCCTGACTAGTCTGGTGAAAAGAAGGACCAGGGGAGACAGGATAGCAGTCTTCCAATATTTGAGGGGCTGCCCCAGAGAGGAGGAAGGGGTCAAGCTAGTTTCCAAGGCACCCGAAGGCCAAACAAGGAATAATGGATGGAAACTGATCAAGGAGAAGTTCAACCTAGAAATAAGAAGAAACTTTCTGACCGTGAGAACAATCAACCCATGGAACAGAAGTTGCCCTCGAAAATTGTGGGAGTGCTATCACTGAAGACTTTCAAGAAGAGATTGGACCGCCATTTGTCAGAAATGATGTAGGGTTTCCTGCTTGGGTGGAGGGTTGGGCTAGATGACCTACAAGGTTCCTTCCAACTCTGATTATCTGTTATCTCTCCCCAAAAACTCAAGATTTTCCAAGTTTTTAAAATCATGGTTAAATCTCAAGTCAGTGATCCCCGATCTTGTAAGAAGTGAGTTGTACAAGCCACACTGAACAGATGTTCTTTGCCCACATCTGGAGACAGCATACTGTACGGGGGGGGGGGTGTTGCACAAATTAGAAATAAGGAGACATTTCCTGACAGTGAGAGCAATCAACCAATGGGACAGAAGTTGTGGGTGCGTCATCACTTGAGGCCTTCAAGAAGAGACTGGACTGCCATCTGTCAGAAATGGTGCAGGGTCTCCCGCTTGGGCGGGGGGTTGGACTAGATGACCCACAAGGTCCCTTCCAATTCTGTTGTATCTGTATCTACCAAACAGGCTGAGAACTGGAGCAGCAGGGAGCGCCTGTAGCCGGCAGATGGCAGCACAAGCCCACATTGTCCAAGGAGTCCGTCCTAAAGCAGAACAGGAGGAAGTTGTTCTTGGCCTCACTGGATGCTATCACAACAACCCAGGAAGTCAGACCAAGACTTTCGATCTTGCCTTTCTATTCAAATACAACCATGTGGATTTGGGTAACTCACTAAAAGCTAAATTCTCCTCCAGTCTGGATCCAGGGGCTGCTCTAAGGATTTGCCAAAGTTTTAGCCAGTTTTATGTACTCTACTCCTCTGCTCGCAATACCTGAAGCTACCAGGGTTAAAATTTTGGACCTGGACAACCTAGAACTATGCCGCCTATGGTCTGATCTAAGCTTAGTACACAAAATTGTCTGCTATCTGACCACAACTACTTCAGGTTCGACCACAATAACACACGGGCAAACATGAGTTACAACTCAAAGTAAATCGCTCCAAACTCGATTGCAGAAAATACGACCTTAGCAACAGAGGGGCCAATGCCTGGAACTCACTATCTGACTCTGTTGTTACATCCTCAAACCCCCAAAACTTTAACCTTAAAATGTCTACCATGAACCTCCTCACCCCATTCCTAAGAGGTCCGTAAAGGGGGCGCGCATAAGCACACCAGCGTGCCTACCAGCCCTGTCCTACTCTTCCCATGGAACTGAAAAAAGAGACCTATGACCATTTTTCACACTTATGACCATTGCAGCATCCCCACGGTCATGTGATTTATAGTCAGATGCTTGACAACTGGTTCATATCTATGATGGTTGCAATGTCCTGGGGTCACATGATTCCCCCTTTTGCAACCTTCTGACAAGCAAAGTCAATCGGATTTGCTTAACAACCGTGTTACTAATTTAACAACTGCAG
This sequence comes from Laticauda laticaudata, assembly GCA_004320025.1. Classification (NCBI taxonomy): domain Eukaryota; kingdom Metazoa; phylum Chordata; class Lepidosauria; order Squamata; family Elapidae; genus Laticauda; species Laticauda laticaudata. Next base: position 23,398 of record BHFT01022371.1, read on the forward strand.
TGATTCACTTAACAAATGCGGCAAGAAAAGTTGCAAAATGGAGCAAAACTCAATAAATTTCTCACTTCGCAACATAAATTTTGGTTTCAATTGTGCTTATAAATTGAAGACTATCTGTATCTCTGTCATCCACCCATCACCCACCCATCGATCCATCATCCACCCATCAGGCCATCATCAGTCTGTCACTACCCATGCATCCATCATTCATCCACCCACCTGTCCATCATTCATCCATCTATCTTCCATCCATCTATCCATCATCCATCCATCTATCATCCATTCATCCATCATCCATCCAACCATCATCCAACCATCTATCCATCCTCCATTTGTCCACCATCCATCCTCCAATTATCATCATCCATCTATCCATCATCTATCCATCATTCATTTGTCCACCATCCATCATCCATCCATCATCTATCCATCATCCATTCGTCCACCATCCATCCATCCATCCATCCATCCTCCATCCAACCATCATCCATCCATCCATCTATTCATTATTTGTCCACCATCCATCCCCCAACCATCCATCCATCCATCATCCATCTGTCTGTCATCCATCCATCATCTATCCGTCTATCATCCATTCGTCCACCATCCATCCATCCATCATCCATCTGTCTGTCATCCATTCATCATCTATCCATCTAACATCCATTCGTCCATCATCCATCCATCTGTCTATCATCCATCCATCCATCACCCACCCATCTGTCATCCATCCATTCATCCATCATCTATCCATCCATCCTCCCTCCCTCCCACCCTCCCTCATTCAAAGCAGGTTTACCAGAATTTCAAAAGCCTGCAGACCTGGTGAACCGGACTTCGCAGATGTTGCACATGTACGGCTTCTCCCCCGTGTGGGTCCTCATGTGCCGTGGGAGCTTCCCGGCCCCCATGATGATTTTGTTGCAAATGGGGCACTGCTGGGACGCTTTGGGTTTGATCTTCCTTTCTTCTGGCCAGCGAGGGAAGACTCGGCCGAAGTGGGCGTTGCTCAGGAAGTTCAGGTAGGCGCTGTAATCGTTTTCGGCCTTGATGTGCCCAAAGGGGGCTGTTGCAGTGTTGGCAAACACGTCCTTGAAGAGGCTGTTGGGGAAGGGGGTGGGCAGGGGCTCCTCCTTCTCCTCTTCCTTGATCTTCTGCTTCTTAATCACCAGGTCCAAGGGGGTGTTGTCCACCTGCGGCTCTTCCACTGGGGCAAAGGGGCCGAAGTCTCCATTCCATAGATGGGGGAAGAGCTCCGGCATGAAGGGAGACAGGACCGGCCTGCGTTCGGGAAGGGTCACTTTAGGATACAGGTTCTCCCTTAAGAGGGATTCAATGGAGAAGTCTCGGATGACTCCAAGGGAGCCACTGGAGCTGCTGGATGGGAAACGGGTGGAGAAGACATCAGTGGCCTCTTGGAAAGGTTCCTCAGGAAGGTCTGGCTTAGAAGGACTTTGGTGGCAACTGACATCAGGAGCATCCGATAGATTCCGATTGGCAAAGTCAACTGGTTCTTCTTCCTCTTCCTCCTCTTCTTCTTCTTCCTCTTCTTCTTCTTCCTCCTCCTTCTCGTCTTCCACTGCTTCCCCAGGCTGTATTATTTCAAGGCAGACGTTGATCACACATTGGATCTCCAACATCTTGGCTGCGTTGAGGATGTGCTTGACATTCGCCGTGGTGATGGTCAGAGTTGAGGTGTAGGCAAACTCAAGGATGGCCGAAAGGGCTTCGGGCTGGACGAAGTCGATCTCGTATATGTAGGGCTGGTCAGCTAAAGTGCCGGCCGTGAAGAGTTTTTTAAAATACTGGCTACAAGCAGCCAGCACGGACTTGTGGGTTCGGTATTCCTGATCTTGGACCAGGAGAATCACGTCGCAGAGAAGGCCATCGTTCCGCTGCTCGTTGAGTCCACAGAGGACTTCGCTGCTGTGGTTTGGGAAGGGGATCCCGATGAGGTCCTCAATGCCATTGGCCATATTCTCCTGTGGAACCCTAGAAAGAGATACACAAACAGAGACGTAAGCCAAGCTCACTTACTTTACTATTGGTGGCACAGCAGTTGGAATGCAGTGTGGCAGGCTAACTCTGTCAACTGTGAGCAGTTCGATCCTAATAGGCTCAAGGTTGACTGAGCTTTCCATCCTCCCGAGGTCGATAAAATGAAGACCCAGATTGCTGGGGGCAATAGGCTGACTCTGTAAAACTCTTAGAGAGGGTTGTAAAGCACTGGGAAGTGGTATATAAGTCTAAGTGCTTGGGAAGGAAGGAAGGAAGGAAGGAAGGAAGGAAGGAAGGAAGGAAGGAAGGAGGGAGGGAGGGAGGGAGGAAGGAAGGNTATAAGTCTAAGTGCTTGGGAAGGAAGGAAGGAAGGAAGGAAGGAAGGAAGGAAGGAAGGAAGGAAGGAGGGAGGGAGGGAGGGAGGAAGGAAGGAAGGAAGGAACGAATGGTGGAAGGAAGGGAGGGAGGAGGGTGGGAAGGAAGGAAGGAAGGGAGGGAGTATCCTATGACTCTATTCTATTCCATTCCGTATTTTCTATTCTATTCTATTCTATTCTATTCTATTCCATTCCATTCCTCTATTCCATTCCATTCCATAATTCCATCTGTTCTGTTCTGTTCTGTTCTGTTCTATTCTATTCCATTCCCTTCCATTCCTCTATTCCATTCCATTCCATTCCATTCCATAATTCATTCTATTCTATTCTATTCTATTCTATTCTATTCTATTCTATTCTATATTCTATTCTATTCTATTCTACTCTACTCTGAAATGATGTGGGATTTCTCCTGCCCTGCTCTTTTCAAGGAGAGAAGAACACAAGAACGGAATTGCAGGCAAATTCAGAGCTGCAAAAGGCACCACTCAAAAAAGTTGGGTTCTGTCATTCTTGCTTTTCCAACCATCGCTTTTCGTCTGCTCTTTCAGGGACTTTCCACTCTTTGTTAAGGAGGCTTGGTGGGGGTTTGCTACTCCCTGCAGAACGCAAACCCCCCCCCCCCCCGTGTCCTTCAAAGCCCTCCACAATCTCATCGCTCACACCCACACACCCCATCCCTGGCATNACCCCCCCCCCCCCCCGCTGTGTCCTTCAAAGCCCTCCACAATCTCATCGCTCACACCCACACACCCCATCCCTGGCATTTGCCCTCCCCTTTGTGGCCTCCCTCCATCTGTTCCCTGCCTTTATCTCCAGGGCTTCCAGCAAACAGGACCGCCTCCCATTATTCTCCTGAGACCTTGCTCTCCCCCACCTTCATTTCAATCACCCTCCCACCGGGACATGGATAACATCTCCCACATGCTGTCCTTTTGACATGCTTCCGTTTGACGACAATCCCAGATGCTACTTTGGAAGCAGGCTCAAGCTGAGATTCTCAGGGTTGTGGCCCAAAGGTGCTTTTTTTTAAAAAAAAAAACAAAACAAAACAAAAAACCTGATTTCTCACGATTCAGTCTTGCCTCCGGAAGCGGTGGATGCTCCAACAGTGGAAGTTTTTAAGAAGAGATTGGACAACTGAAATTTGTCTGAAATGATATAGGGTTTCCTCCCTGAGCAGAGGGTTGGACTAGAAGACCTCCAAGGTCCCTTCCAACTCTGTTATTCTGTTCTGTTCTATTCTCTAGATTCTATTCTATTTTCTATCCTATTCCATTCTATTCTGCGTTGTGTTTTGTTGTTCTATTCTATCCTAGCCCCTATCCTATTCCAACCCAACCCAACCCATCCCCTATTCTATTCTATTCTGCATTCTATTATATTCTTTCTTTTCTATTCTGCATTCTAATCTAATCTATTCTATATTCTGCATTCTAGTCTATTCTCTTCTTTTTTTTCTATTCTGCATTCTGATATATTCTATTCTATTCCATTCTATTCTTCATTCTAATCTATTCTATCTATTCTATTCTACATTCTGATCTATTCTATTCTTTCTTTTCTTTTCTGCATTCTGTTCTATTCTATATTGATGAAAAGTGACATCACCCCTTTTCACATTTACAACCATTGCAGCATCCTCATGATCATGTGATCAAAACTCAGACGCCTGGCAACTGGATTCGTATTTACGATGGTTGCAGTGTCCTGGGGTTTCATGTAACACCCCCCCCCTTTGCGGCCTTCAGACCAACATGATCAACGGGAAGCCAAATTCACTTAATCCCCATGTTCCTCATTTAACCTGCAGTGATTCACTTAACAGCTGTGGCAAGGAAGGTCGTAGAATGGGGCAGAACTTACTGAACAACTGTCATGCTCAGCCACAGCAACGTACGGCTCAAGTGTGGTCGTATGTCGAGGACTACCTGTGTTGCCCTCTCCTTTCCCAAATAATATAATGTCTTGTGTGTCAGCAAAAAAAACCCTCGCTTTTCTAAAGGTTGGATATGCCCTTTCAAGTGCTAAAAAACCCACAGTTGTTGTCTCTTGCCGTGCTTAGGAATTGAACTTAAAACACGCCAGCAGGACCAGCCACCCACTGGGTCTGGTGGGCACGGAGACCTAATATTACCCTCCATCTACCCTGCCAGCAACTATCACAATTGCCACCTGTGTTTTCTGGCTACACATGAAAGGGAGCTTTCCCCATCCTCCGCCAAACTCAAGTTTGAACTTTCTGCTTTTGGTCTTGCCTTTTGATTCCTTATTGATTTCCTTGCATCCTGCCTTTATTTCATTCAAGGTGGTGCACAAAAGGCTTCCCTTTCCTATTTGGTTTACAACGACCTTGCTGTGATGACCCAGGGCATGGCACAAAAGCAACAAAGTCACAAAAGCAGGTAAAGTCCCTTTAATTCCTCCAGCTTGGCCCCCAAAGTCCAGTTATCATCAGCTGGAGAAAAAGCTCTCCCAAGAACAGTTTTTAAAGGGAAAAAATTCCATCCAAACCCAAAGTACAGCAAAATTATAAATAAAAACCAACACAAATTACGCTGCAGCAATTGATGAGACAGGGCAGGATAAGGAATTGCAGACTTCAAAAGGTAACAAAACACACACAGTCGGGAGGACACCAGAGCCCAGATAAGATGTGACAAACAAAGATAATGCATGCTCTGCTTCCAGGGTGTGCGCAAATACCCTCTTTATCCTGTTTTCCCAGCTGAAGCTAATGAAGGGAATCAGGGCCTTTTTCTCCCCTGTAACCCATGTTGCTCCCTTATCTGTTCCTTCCTGTGTGCCCTAGGATGAAGAGGGGGTGGGTCTTCCTCTGAATGCCCAGCTGGACTGTGCCTTTCCCCAGTTTCCTCCACAGCCACCAGAACCATACTACCACTCACTGTCAGCTGTTCGACTTCCTCCTTAGAATCAGATTCCAACAGGGGCATGACACTTGCACTCTGACTTGGGATGAATAAGAGAGACTGGCCCAAAGACACCAGCTGGCTTCCATGCCTAGGGAAGAACAGTAGGTGGTCCCTCAAGTTATGGCCGCGATTGATCCCTACAATTGCAGTCATCGCGACAGTCACAAAGCAGGTGATCACAGGGAGGGGTCCCAATTTTACAACCTAGTTTGTGGCGGTTGTTAAGCAAGCATTTTGCAGCCATTAAGTAAATCCATTGCTCACTATGGTGTTGTTGTTTTGTTTGCATAAATGGAAAGAAATGCTGGCTTCCAGCAAACCCCTCGTAGCTTACGGTCATGCGACCACGAGGTGATGCAGATGGCCATAAATACAATCATGAGGGGTGTGGACGTAGAACTTTGGGATCAAGTGGTAAGCAGCCATCATAATTTTGAACAGTTGCTAAATGCTCAGTTGTAAGTCGAGGACTCCCCACAGAATTTGAAATCTCCCAGTTTCTAGCTTGGAGCCTTTCACCACTATGCCACACTGCCTCTCTTGTAAGCCAATCCCTCCCTTCCACTTGGTTAACCACTCCTACCTTGGCAATGGCCCCTCCCTCCAGGCACTTATTCCCATCTGCCGCTTTTATCTTTTGGGTTTTTTTGTGAAACAGTGGTCTTTTAATTTTTTAAAATATGTTGACTTGATTGGGCAATGTAAAATGGGTTATTTATTTATTTATTTACTTTTAAGCAAAATGGACAAGAAAACTGGGGGACCCAGCTTTCCTTCCTTCCTTCCCTCCTTCGCGCCTCTCTTTTCTTTCTTCATTTAGAACATTTATTTAGCCGTTATATTCCTAACGGTGACTCTAGGCAGCTTACAAACAATAGAAACACAAAATAAACATTAAAGTTAAAAAAAAAAACCACCAATTTAAATAAAGAAAACAACACCCCCCCCCCCACCTACCCCAATTTCTCTCTCTAGGTAAAATGGATAAGAAACTGCCACTCTCTTTTCCTGGCCCAACTGATAGGAAACACAACACAACAGTACTATTTCCTTTTTTTCTTCCTTTCCCCCCCCCCATTGGTAATGGCGAGATTAAAAATAAGTAAATAAGAAAACCCTCAGTCAGGATATATTCTCAATCCAGTAAGGTCAGAACAATGAGTGGTCAGTGGCCAAAGCAAGGGCTGAAATCCCAAAACATTTTAAGTTGGTTTCACTTCCAGTATGCCTTGTCCAGGGGTATATTTATGATGGCTGGGGAATTCTGGGGGTTGAAGTCCACAAGTCTTAAAGTTGCAATGATGGACAAACCTGGTTTTAGACAGACAACACAGGATGCAAAAAAACAAACCAACCCTGAATTCACCTTGGCATGCTTAACTAAGTTAAATATATATCTTCGTTACGTTATGCTTGGCTAGCTTCTTATGCAGTTTACCAAGTTGTAAGCAATTTAAAACTGTATCAATTATTGCTCAAGAGACTGTTTGAAGACAGGAACAGGAAACAAACAGAAACCAAACATTTTGTGAAGACAACCATTCTGAGCTTTTGTTTGTTTGTTTTCATTCAGTTGTGAATAAAGCCTTTTTTTAAAAAATGCAAATTATTCTCGAATACAATTTGTGGTAGTGATGGAGGCGATCGATGTATTTCCTGGAAATTGATGGGCGACTGAAAACCTAAGATGGCCTCCACCCAAAAAAGGAACTACTGATAAAAACCTGTCGTAATCTCCACAGTGTTTTATGTCCAAAAAATAGCATACCCACCCACCCACCCACTCAAACCAGTAAATCAAGGCAATTTCCTCTGGGGAAGTTTGGAGGCAACACAATTATTTCAGCCCAGTTGATGTAAGAATGACATCATTCTGAATTTAGAACAACAGAGTTGGAAGGGACCTTGGAGGTCTTCTTGTCCAACCCCCCTGTGCTTAGGCAGGAAACCCTACACCACTTCTGATAAATGGTTATCCAATCTCTTCTTAAAAGCCTTCTTTTGGAGGCAACTTGTACCCCTGATTTAATTTTTCTCATTATCAGGAAATTTCTCCTCAGTTCTAGGTTGCTTCTCTCCTTGATTAATTTCCACCACTGCTTCTTGTGGTGCCTTTAGGGGCTTTGGAGAATAACTTGACAATTTGCCATGTGGAAGTTCAGATGGGGATGAGCAGACTGGACTACCTCAATTAGTCCCCCTGGCCTGCCCCGCCATCAAGGACAAGACATTTCAGAAAGCAAGACAACTATGACTATGACTCCTCCTCCTCTAGGCACAAGACAACTACTATTGTAGGCACAAAAAAATGGAAGAATATTTCGATTCCCACCATGCAAGAAGGGCTACAGAAGTTGAGGGAGTTGACAGGGATGGATAAATTGACTATTTTGATCAAAGAAAAGAAGATAAGTACTTTCTTTTCCACCTGGAAACCACTTCTGGACTTTGTGCTCGAGGTGGAAAAAAAATAAAAAGTTTTACTGATTAGATTGATTTGATGTTCTAGAAATGGCTANTTGAAGTTCATGCATCTTGCCGGCTGGGGAATTTTGAGAGTTCAAGTCCACACATCTGAAAATGGCCAAAGTTGAGAAACACTATTCCAAGCATAAGGCATATCTAGTCTCGTCCAGATGTTTAGATCAACCTATATTTCCATCCCAGGATGATTATCCATTGGTTTCAACCTTAGGATAAACAGGAATCACGCAGGAATCATTGGAAAGCCATCCAAATGGGTCATTTAAATAAATGATGGTTAGGTTTGCATTTCCCTTCTTTGAAGTGACTTTCACACATACGTGTGAGCACCTAGCTGGATGGACCTGTTGACACCTTTGTTCATGGCAAAGAATGACAAGGCCTATATCACCATTACACATGCTGGTGATGTCATCCTGCAGCCGTCATAATGACATCTCTGCTTTCCAACATCTGATAGAAGAATGACAGTCAGGGAATGGGCAGGATCATTGGTGATACAATAATTAGTTGTATAAACAGAGGCACAGAATCAAAATCACACGAAGTGTGTGGAAGTCAAGAGATACTGGACTAAAATTCATACATGGCTGGAAAAAAATGACAAAACAGCATTAGACTTGAAACCAGAGATATTTTTATTGGGTATCTTACCTGAAGGATACAGTGGAGAATTGACACATTTGATTATAAATGGTTTAACAGCAAGCTATTGTATTTGCTGAAAACTGGAAAAGTAAAAAAATTCCGAATTGACATTAGCAATTAGAGAGCAAAAATATAAAGAATATTATAAAATCTGGGATTTATTTTATCAATGGTTAGATAAAAAATAGAGAAGTAAAATATATTATAATATAAATATAACATAACAATAAAGATAAGACAATGCAATGATATGTTATAATTGATTACAATGAAATGAATGATATTTGAACTAGGTTTTGTAAAAGTTGAGATTTGCTCGAAAAGGATGATGTGAATTTGTAATTTAAGTCAAATAATGATTTGATAATAATGCAATATGCATAGTGGATACAATATGAATTTTAATTTAAATCTAGAAAGGAAAGACTGTTGATATCATACACCAAAGATATGTCCCAACCGACACACTGTACAATGGAAAGATGGTTTTATTTGATGCTTTAAGTTTGTATTTGTCAATGTTTGTTGTCAAAATAAATAAAAAACTTTTTAAAAAAGTTTACAAAAATGAGATTGAGACTTCGGGAAACGAACAAAGAAAAGCAACTAAGATGATTAAAGGCCTGGAAACTAAAACATATGATGAAAGGCTGCAGGAATTGGGTATGGCTACAGTCCAGAGAAAAGAAGGACAAGGGGTGACATAGCACTCTTCCAGTATTTTAGGGGCTGCCACAAAGAAGAGGGGGTCAAACTATTGTCCAAAGCACTAGAAGGCAAGACAAGAAATGGTGGATGGAAATTAATCAAAGAGAGATCCAACCTGGAATTAAGGAGAAACTTCCTAATGGTGAGGACAATTAACCAGTGGACTGGTATAGGGTCTCTTGCTTGGGAGGGGGTTGGACTAGAAGACCTCCATGGTCCCTTCCAGCTCTAGTCTGATTGAGGTATGTGCTGTTGCCCATAATTCATCCTCGACTTCCCAATGTTCCTGATGGCTCTTTTGAAGCTTTTGCATAATAAAAAAATGTAGGTTTGCTCACCAATCTGTCAATGTATATTATAAAGTCTGTGGTTTTATTTCAAACTGCAGCTATTTTTTTTCCTCTGGGTTTGCAATCTTTTGATAAATGCAGCGGATTGAGAAATACAGGGGATCCTCAATCTTATGACCAGTCGTTTAATGGGTGTGAAGTACTTCTGGATATCATAAAACATCATGCCACACCCTTCCAAGGTGAGCACGATTTGCATGCTATGCAACCTGTTCACACTTATGACTGGTTACCAGGTTCCCTGTGATCATGTTGCTGTTTAGCAGTCTTCTTTCTGGGCAAGCTGGCAGAGAAATTTGCAAGGTGTTACTGCCTGCCAAAGGATTTCCCCTCCCCACCCCCATGTGTGGTGTGTGTCTGTGTGGGGGGGAAATCCTTTGTTGGGTTGCAGATACAAAATGCAGATGTTGTGATGGAATGTGAAAGAGTTTCAGGAAGGAGCGGGGTCTTTCCCAAGAGACAAATCAGCCTGGAATCCTTGGCATGCAAGAAGAGAGACTGGGCGGACTACCCTCCCTAACCTTTCTCAGGGTTTATCGAATAGTTATGCAGATTTGTACTTTACTCTGGCAAGATTCCGGTCTAAAAGGAAATTGTCCTGACCTAGGCTTCACAAAATCACGAAGCAGACTCCTTGTCCCAATAAAACCCCTCTTTTATTAGGCTAATGTGAATTCCTATTGTTCACATCCAGCAAACTCCCAGCAAATAGTCGTTCAAGGGTGAATTACAATCACAGACCTTATCAGGCTTGGGAAAGTTGCCAGGCCGATAACTTCCAAGTGCAATGCTGTACCAGAAAATACTTGGCAAGGAGTCGCTGAGAGTCACGGACAAATCTTCACACTAATTAAATGAACTAATTGTCTCCTGCAAAACCCAACTCCCCTTTTGCTCCTCTTTTATCCCCTATGGGAGGGGCCATTCGCCATCCACCAGAGCCTTTACTCCCGAGTCGACCCTTGTTCCTTAACTGTTACCTTTTCCTGGCAGCTCTGCACATGTGCACACTGTGAATAGGCTCCAGCTGTTCTTCTGCCCCACTGATCTACAACTCCGAAGGCAGCTGATAACTGTCGAACGGCCCCAGCCCCATCTCTGTCTCCGATGCAGAGCACTTGTCAGAGCCTCCCCCAGACTCGAGGACTGGCCCATGTTCCACTCCAACCTCCTCACTGTCCGATCCTGCCACCAGCTCTGCTGGCGGCCCACAACACAAACAACTAAAGAGAAACTATTGGTACTTCTCGACTTATAACTACAGGTAGTTCTCGACTTATGACTACAGGTAGTCCTTGACTTACAACTGTTCATTCAGTCACTGTGCAAAGTTGCAGTGGCATTGAACAAAGTCACTTACGAGCACTTCTCAGAGTTATGATCTTTGCAGCATCTCCATGATCATGTGATCAAAATTCAGACACTCAGCGACTGGTTCATATTTATGATGGTTGCAGTGTTCCAGAGTCATGTGATAGATAACCTTTTGTGACCTTCTGACAAGCAAAGTCAAGGAGGAAGCCAGATTCACTTAGCAAGAAAGATCGGTGGGGCGCATGCATGGGGGATGCATGTGCACTGCATTTTTGGGGATGCACACATGCATGCTTTGGGCACTTGGTGTCGAAAAGGTTAGCTATCACTGCAATAAAAGATATAGTTAAGACGGTAACTATAAAAGATGAGTAAAAGATGAGTTGTTTATATACAATCAAAATCGACTGGGGTACTAATATCTCACTATAAAGCCCTATTAAGACCACACCTAGAGTACTGCATCCAGTTTTGGTTACCACACTATAAAAAAGATGTTGAGACTCGAGAAAAAGTGCAGAGAAGAGCAACCAGGATGATTAGGGGACTGGACATTAAAACATGTGAAAAAGGGTTACAAGGAACCGGGCCTGGCTAGTCTAGGGAAGAGAAGGACCAGGGGAGACAGGATAGCAGTCTTCCAATAGTTGAGGGGCTGCCACAGAGAGGAGGGAGGGGTCCAGCTATTTTCCAAAGCACTTGAAGGCCAGACAAGGAACAATGGATGGAAACTGACCAAGGAAAGATTCAACCTAGAAACAAGGAGGAACTTTCTGACAGTGAGAACAATCAACCCATAGAACAGAAGTTGCCCTCGGAAGTTGTGGGAGCTTCATCACTTGAGACTTTCAAGAAGAGATTGATTGGACTGCCATTTGTCAGATATGGTGTAGGGTCTCCTGCTTGGGTGGGGAGGTTGGACTAGATGACCTATTAAGGTCCCTTCCAAGTCTGAATATCTGTTATCTGAGAATTCTTAAAACATTATCTTATTTTTTTTGTTTAAAAAAAAAAAAGACACCTCCAGCCATGGCTGCCTCTATTCCTCTTAAAAAAATAATCTGTTTTTTACCTTCTAAACCTCAGCTATCAAGAATTCTAAACATCAACAGAAAAGGAGAAATTGGAAGAAAGCCAGAGAAAGTCTTCAATAGAAATGGGGTCTCTAATTCAGAAGCTTTTTCATGTGGTTTCTTGCTCTAGGTGCACCACTTATTCCTGATTTCCAGCCAAATATGAAACAAGTGAAAACTATTTTTAAACAACAACCAAAATTGAACACAAAGATAAAAACTTGAACCCTTTTTTAAAAACAAAAACAAAAAAAACCCAGGAATGATTGGCAACTTCATTTGCTCTTGCTCTAAAACAGGAATGTCCAATCTTGACAACTGAAAGACTCGTGGATTTCAGCTCCCAGAATTCCCCAGCAAGCCATGCTGAAAACCAACTTTGGGATTTGTGAATCAGATCTGATCCGACTACAGAAATATTGTGTTTTTTTTAAAAAATATACAGTTATTCATATTTGACAATTTATTATGTGCTAAGATTAAAATCACTCATATAAATGAATATTGATTTTTTTTAAAGAATATTTAGGATTAGTAGTTTAGGGTAGTTTAAATATCAATTTTTCATTTAAATTAGAGAGACTGTTGTATTGCATTATTATCTCTGGGCTGAAAAAAGTTGGAGACTACTTTTGCTATGTATTTATTAGATGTGTTTTTCGTTCTTTCCGTTTTTTTTTTTTTGGGGGGGGCACTTTTTCCTGATATCCCATGCCACTTTTTCCTTTTATGTTAGTTTGTGTTTTAATGCTTGCTTTCAAAACTTGATTGAATATTGTTTAATTAAAAACAGGTTAAGAGGGTGGCCGTGATATGTTTTATTTTAGTTCCACCTGTTTTTTTTTTTATGTGTGTCGGATCAGGAAGCTTTGATCACAATATTGTGGGTGGCGTTTTGACTTTTTTTCACCGCACCCTGCCAGACACCTTGGAAATAAGTGTTGTGTTTTCCCCCACCCTCTTACTCACAGTATATCTCCTCTCCATTTTCATTACACCCCATGGTGTGTCACTTAGAGCTTGGGTTGGGGGTAAACAGGATTCAGAAATGGATAATCCATGTGCTTCCGATTATTCTGAATTTATATCACAATGGTCATTATAAAGGTATTCATTTATTTGACTGTAACCTCACCATTATTACTTTATAAGTTACTCATGATGGTGAACATACCAGGGGTGCAATTTACCCGGTAAAACAACCATGTGATGACCTGGGGCATGGCACAAAGGAACACAGTCAGATAATCAACAAGAGTCCCTTTATTAGCTCCAACTTTGCCCCCAAAGTCCAGGTTACCTTCTGGCTGGAGAAAAACTCTCCCAGGAACAGCCTTTGAATGCAGAGAATTAAGTCCAAAACATGGTCAACACAAACCGTAACTATAAATCCAATCAAGCCAAACTGAGGTAATTAGTTTGGCAGGACAGGAGCAAGAATTCCAGATGTGAAGGCACAGCAAAACTCACACGGTTGGGAAAGGATAAAGTCATGTTTGCTCCCAGCAGCTGCTGCAGTCAGCATTCAGTTCTTTTAAACTTTCATTCCCAGCTGCAGCTAATGAAGGGAATCAGGGCCCTTTCCTCCCCAAAAAGCCATGAAACCCACATTGCTCTCTTCTCCGTTCCTCTCTGCGTGCCCTAGGATGAAGAGGAGGTGGGCCTGGGTCTTCCTCTGAACTCCCTCTCCCTTGTTCTACCTCTTCCTTAATTTACCCAACCAGACTTTGCTCTTCCCCAGCCTCCTCCACAGCCAACGGAGCCACACTCCCACTCCCTGTCATTTGTTTGTCTTCCTCCTTGGATTCAGACTCTGACAGGAGCATGACAAACCGGTTCAGTGAGCATGTTATCCACACGCGTGCTCTGCACGCGTCCTCCACATTCAAAAAAGGTAATACTTACCTTCAACTGCAGCTCTGCTGCACGAATCAGCTATGCTCTAACAAAAAGACATAAAGCACAGCAAAGAGCAGGGGCAGGCAAGCGGAGCGAACAAGGGTTCTGTATGAACCGGTCTGAACCAGGAGAATCCCACCCTTGGAACATACCCAATACTCCTTCCTCCTCCTCTTTTTCCCACAACAACTCTGTGAGATGGGTTTGGTTGAGACACAGGGACTGGCCCAAAATCCCCAGCCAGCTTTCATTTCATGCCGAACACTGGACTAGAATTCACAGTCTCCAGGTCATTGGTCCAAAGCCATCCAGCCAGCTTCAAACCTAATGTGAGACTAAGGTGGGACTGGAATTCCCAGACTCCCTGGTTTGTAGGGCAGTTCTATAACAACTGCCCCAAATTGTCTCCTATTTAAGTAATAGGTGGTCAACTTACAGTCCAAGACGAGAGGGACTAGAACTTACCCTTTCCCAGTGACTGGCCCAAAGTCACCCAAAGTGTTGTATTATTTTGTTTTTGGGAGGCAGGAATTCCTGATAAACTTTAAGATTTGGGCTTTCGAATACACTTAACGTGAAAAGAAAGGGTTTCACAGCTCACCCCTGAAAACTGGAAGGAGAAATATTGAAAAACCCCACCCTGCCCCATCCCTTCGCACCCACAGCTGGTCTATTGTGACCGTGGTGAGATTCAATTTTTTTACTATCGGTTCTGTGGGCATAGCTTGGTGGGCATGGCAGAGGAAGGCTACTGCAAAATCCTCATTCCCTCCCCATCCCACTAACCTGCTTTCCAGCTCCGTCCTCTTATGCAGGGCAACCAAAGAAGACCCAGCTGATCAGTCACCATTCAAAGTTACAATGGCACTGAAAAAAGTGACTTATGACCATTTTTTACACCTATGACCAGAGGTGATATTCAGCCAGTTCTGACCGGTTCTGGAGATCTGGTAGCGAAAATTGTAGTTCAGAGAACCGGCAAATCCCACCTCTGACTGAGCCCACCCCCATCTCTTCTCTGCCTCGCGAGTCCCAGCTGATTGGCTGGGTCTTCTTTGGTTGTTCTGCACAGGAGAACGGAGCTGGAAAGCAGGTTAGTGGGAAGGGAATGGGGATTTTGCAGTAGCCTTCCCCTGCCACGCCCACCAAGTCATGGCTACCAAGCCATGCCCCACCCATCAAGCCATACCACACCCACCAAACTATGCCCACAGAACCGGTAGTAAATAAATTTGAGTACCACCACTGCTTATGAATACCACCTTCCAGCATCCCCACGGTTACGGGATTTATATTCTGACACCCGACAAGCAATTCATAGTTATGACGGTCGCAGCATCCCAGGATCCCTATTCACAACCTTCTGACAAACTAAGTCAATGTCGAAGTCAGGCTCATTTAATGACTGTTTAAGTGAACCGCTGGAGTGCTTCACTTATCAAGAAAATTCAGGGCGAAACTCACTCAATTCAATTTTTCACTTAGCCACCACAAAATCCAGGCTCCATTGTGGTCTTATGTCAAGGACTAGCTGTACAACCGTCACCCTCACAGGCTGACCCTAAACCCACAGCCCCAGCTTGGATGGGTTTGGGATGTAAAATGCAAGCCTACAATGTGGAAAAGGAAAAACAACAACGCAAGCCCAGCAAACCGAGAACCCGTTTAATCCATCCATCCGTCCCACTCCCTCCTCAGTCACAAAACATTCCATGCCAGGCGGGCTGCGGCTCGTAAATCTCTGCCCATCCCTAGGAGCACCAACAAACCCAGGACCCCTCCCTTCGCTTTCTCTTTTTTCATTCCTTCACCTCCCCAAAAAAACACTACTCCCCCCCCTTCACCTCCAGAAACACACCCAACCACACCACAAGATTAGAGCCGGAGGGGAAACTCTTGCTATTGTCTTTCCTTTCGACATGTGGCATTCAGGCTTGGTGTGTTATTGCAAACCCTCCCTTGGACACACCCCGGAGACTATATTTGTGAAACCACAACCAAACCCACCCAGCTTCTGCTGCAACAGCTCTCAAGCTTTGCAATCCTATGGTTTCTTTTCCCAAGATTTATCTCGGGGTGGTGGTGGTGGAATTGTCGAGATCCCATCCCACTCACTCTCCCTTCCAGCTTCAATTTCTCCACCGTGAACAACTGAGCTTCTCCCTTGAAATTATTATTTAGTGTGTGATGAGGACACTGACAGAAGGGAAGCAAACTTATACACACATAAATCCAGTTAATTATGTACAAAACATCTACTGGGGTATAGCAATGGCCTCATAACTAGATGTCCAATTCTGCTACCCAGGAGATGGCCTCTGGTATTGCTTTGTGCAGATTTTCTAGGGCAGGGGTCCCCAACCCCTGCGCTGCAGCCCATTTGGAACTGGGCCGTGTGAGTGGCAGGCTAGCCACAGATACACAGCTCTATTTGCACAAGCGGCAGGTCGCATGCACACACGCAAGTACACTGCTGAACTTGCACAAGCGGTGCCCTGATGCTTGCACCAACTGGTTCCTCTCCCCGCTTTCCCAACCAGGCTGCTAAGCTGTAAAAGTTGAGGATCATTATTCTAGGGAACTGGAGAATGCACGTTGTGGGCAATTTTTCCATCCCCACTGATACAGGGAAAGGCACTTCTTCTGGCATCACGTTGAATTCTGTTCCATTTGGTCCAGACAGAGCAAGGCAGGTCAAAGGTGGTTTGGTAGAGAAGGATCACTAATGGTCAGGTCATAAGAAAGGAGTAGAGTAGAGTAGGGTATGGTAGAGTAGGATCAAATCAAATAAAACCAAATCGAACAGGAGTAGAGTAGAATAGAATAGGAATAGAACAGAGTAGAGTATATTAGAGTAGAAAAGGAGAGGAATAGGTATAGAATAGGAGTAGAGTAGAGTAGAAGAGAAATAGGAATAGAAGTAGAACAGAGTAGAGTAGAGTAGAGTAGGAGAGGGGAGGAGAGGAGAGGAGAGGAATAGGAATAGAACAGGAGTGGAGTGTGGTGTGGTGTGGTGTGGTGTATTGGAGTGGAGTAGAGGAGAGGAGAGGAGAGGAGAGGAGGGAGAGAGAGAGAGAGGAGAAGGGGAGGGGCAGGGGAGGGAGGAGAGGAGAGGAGAGGAGAGGAGAGGAGAGGAGAGGAATAGAACAGGAATGGAGTAGACTGGAGCAGAGCAGAGCAGAGCAGAATTACAGAGTTGGAAGGGACCTTGGAGGTCTTCTAGTCCAACCCCTGGTCTAGGCAGGAAACCCTATATAATTTCAGGCAAATGATCCAAGGACTTTCAACAATTCTTGTCTCCAGGCTTTCTCAGGATTAAACTGGATAGAGGCTAAGTGAATGGCTGTTTTCCATGCGGGCCTATAGGATTTCAATCTCCCTTTAGGGAGGGGGAGAAGTGAAAGGTATGCAGGGGAATTGTAACACCCCACAATTCACCCCATTTCAGGGGTTGGTCTGTGAGCTTAATCCCATTCTGGGAAACGACAGACCCTTGATTTACGACCAGAATTGAGCCCAAAATTACCATTTGTAAGCAAGACGGGAAAGTGAGTTTAGCGCCATTTTACGACCATCTTTGCCACTGATGTCAAGTGAATCACTACAGTTGTTAAATTAGTAACACGGTTGTTAAGTGAATCAGCTTCCACCCCTGTCTGTCGACCCTGAAGATGAGCTGACCGAGGCCATTTTGGGGCTTCAGTGTTACATCACTGGAGCTAAGGGATGCGCGGGGGGGGGCTGGGGGGATAAAGACAGCTGGGGTTTTGTAGCCAAAACAAAATCCTTTCTCTTGAGAACCAAGGATGTTCCCACAGGGGCCTGAAAAGAGGAGGAACAAAGTTACCAAGCAACCAGACGGAGCCTTGATTGGACCATGTGACTGTTGGGGAAGGGAAAAAAAACTGTTAGCTTTCATGAGGTGAAAACTGTGGGAACCTTCAGAGTCGGTTTTCACCAAATCTGTGCCAATATGATATACCAAATAAAACTGTTCTCTGAGGAAACATCCTGCCTCAGAGTTCTGCTTGCTATGGGTGTATGACTTGGAACCCTGACACTGATTTTGCTTGTCAGAAGGTCATGAAAGTGGAACACGTGACACACACACACACACCCTCCCAGGACACTGCAACCATCATAAATGTGAATCAGCAGCTGAGCGTCTGAATTTTTTGATCACATGACCACGGGGAGGCTGCTGCAATAGCCCTAAGTGTGAAAAACGCTCTTTTTCGGTGCCACTAAAACTTCAAAGGGTCACTGTAAGGAAACAGCTAAGGCCATGAGGATGAACCTATGGCCCACGTGCTGGAAATGGCGCGCGGAGCCACTTCTGCCAGCACGCGAGAGGTCGCCCGGAAGGGGATGCGCGTCTTCCTGCCAACCAGTTGATTGTCGAGGATCTGCCGCGCATGAGCGGGGGGCGAGACGCATGCATGGGAAAAGCACAGGCATGCGCAAAGGCATGCAGGGGTTTGTGTGCGCATGCACAGAGGCTTGCGGTGCAGAGGGGATTGCAGGCGCACTGCATCATGGGTACAGGCATGCGAGTGTGGGCATGTGAGCGCACTTTTTTGGCACACAACATGTGTGCTGTCCAGACAGTTTAGAGTTAATGGGATTTGGGATAGTTACTTAGGAATTGTGAGCTGTCCCCCTTAAGGGAATGCATCATGGTAAATGTAGTTAAAGGTATCCTGGGAAATGTAGTCCATGTCACGTGGCCACATCTGTAGTCCTGATTAGTCACTATAGTGACCCTTGTTGGGTTGGGGGAGGCTCCCTCACTCTTGCCTGAAACTACCATTTCATACCATGCTTCAGTCATCATAGGGTTGAGACCTTTTTATCTTTCTACTCTACAGGACAGATATGCAAAGGATTGGGCATGAAGAAGAACCTCGTCACAAATGTGAGTTATGAGGATACCTGATGTACACTTGGTTTTGGATGTTTTTGTGGAGCTACTACCCTGTCTGCTTTATACCATCCAGAGAATAAAATGCAGAACAATGTGGAAAAACTTAAACTAAGGAATAAGCAAGAATCTGAGATTTTTCTCCTCTCTTCTGAAGAGAATCTGAGATGACCAGGAGCCAAACAATCGGAAAAGGGAGGAGGGGCTGTGCTCCAGTTTGTTCCCTGATTCAGGAAATGAATAAAACAGGAACCGCCTGACCCTCCAGCAAAAACATGCAATTTTTGGACTTAATTGCATGACTCTGTGTAACGGGATGATCATAACAAGCAGGTTCGATTTGCTAAAATTTCTACCCAAGTCGTTCCTCTTCCCTATTTATACATCCTGGCCTCCTCTTTGCCCATAATTTTAACACTCCCGTTGGGTGGGTGTGGACCAGCTGCAGAGGTCCTGCAGGTTTTCCTTTCGGAAAAGGAGCGAATTAAATGCCAATCAGCGGAGGTTACTTTCCTAAGAGTGAAACCACCAAGAGGGACAACTGCCTCAGAGCTTCAGGTAGTCCTCGACATGCAACCATCTGTTTTAGTGACCGTTTGAACTTACGGCAGGTTACAGATGGCCTTACACTTACGACCATCACAGCACTTCATAGCTACAGGTCAAAAATTGGGTGCCCCAAAACCAGCATTCATGACAGCAGCTGCAGCATCCCGAGTCAAGAGATCAATCAGAATAGAATTGGAAGGGCTCTTGGAGATGTTCTAGTCCAGCCCCATCTGCTCAAGCAGGAGACCTTGGCCAATACCATTTCAGACAAATGATTGTCCGGTCTCTTCTTTAAAAACTCCAGTGTTGGAGACCCCACAGCTTCTGGAGGCAAGTTGTTCCACTGGTTAATTGTCCTCACTGTTAGGAAGTTTCTCCTCAGTTCCAGGTTGCTTCTCTCGTTGATTAGTTTCCAACCATTGTTTCTTGCCTTGCCTTCTGGTGTTTTGGAAACCAAGTTGACCCCCCACCTTTCTTTGTGGCAGCCCCTCAAATACCGTGTTTCTCATATAATAAGACTGGGTCTTATTTTTTTTTGAGCCCCCTTAAAATGGCTAGGCCGTCTTTTCAGGGGTGACTTAATTCCCCCCCCCTTGCATCTTTGGGTGGGTGGGCAGTGACAGCTTGGATGTTGACCTCGGCATTGGTGGGGCACTTCGTATCGGGGTCAATGCAGGCAGCACCATATCTGGGTGTGCAACAAAAGTACTTCCTAACGGCAAGCCCCCCACCATTGTGCATGTTTTAATATAGGCCTTAATTTGGGGGGAGGGGCTTAATTTCATTTCATGCCTATAAAACATGCTGGGACTCCCTATTGGGGGAGGCCGTATTGTTGGAGAAACAGGGTACTGGAATACTGCTATCTTGTCCCCCTTAGTCCTTCTTTCCACTAGACGAGACATACCCAATTCCTACAACCGTTCTTCATATGTTTTAGTCACCAGGCCTTGAATCATCCTGGTTGCTCTCTGCAACCTTCCCGTCCAGCTTCCAACAAGCAAAGAAAATGGGGGGAGCCAGATTCACTTCATGACGATGTGGTCCACTTAACAATGGCAGGGATTCACTTAACAACCATGGCACAAGAGGTTATAAAATCAGGCACAGCACACTTAAAAATGGAAATTCTTATCCGAAATACTGTGGTAAGTTGAAGATGCCCTGGACTGATGTTTAATTCCACTCTCTGCTAACCTTCTAGATCAGGGGTGGGGAAACTGTGGCCTTTTAATGAACTTTAATTCCCAGAACTCCCATGCTGGTTCAGGAATTCTGGGAGTTGAAGTCTACAAGTCATGAAAGGGCTATAATCTTCCTATCCTTGTCTTTCTTTCTTTCTTTCTTTCTTTCTTTCTTTCTTTCTTTCTTTCTTTCTTTCTTTCTTTCTTTCTTTCTCTTTCTTTCTTTCTTCCTTTCTTTCTTTCTCTCCTCCTCCTCTCCATCTTCTTCTATAAAAAAAGTGTGTGTGTATGTGTATGTTCCAGCATAACAATGAAACACCGCAAGCAATTTCAACCAAACTTGGTACACAGATGACTTACCCCCCTGGAAACAACTACTGTGGGGGTAAGACACCGCCAACATCCCCCGGGTGTGTGTTTGTGTGCCTTAAAATGGCTCCTACTGTACAGCACAGCGGACTTGCCATGGTAACGACTTCACAGTACTCCAGTCCTCCACAAGGGGGCTCCCTCTCAGCCCTCCAAAAGAACCACAACCTCTTTTATGTCTTTCATATTTCGACTGCCAGTTATCCAAGTAATCTTTCGAAAGATGCTTATCCTTTCACAGAGCACCATGTCATGACACATTCATTCCCAGGATATCTGTCCATTGTATACCCATTTTTTAGCGTTACTATTTATTTTTATTATTTTATTCAGAACATTCAATTCCACAAACTCCTCCCCCCCCCAAAAGGGGGAAGAATACAAAAACAAAGCAAAACTAGACAAAACAAACAAACAAAAATACCGTAGATGTGCATAAAAAGAAAATACACATATAGCTTGTCCCCCTGGTTGAATACTGGTAAGTGTATTTCAAGAATTATTCTACTAGCGTTTACTATTTCATATTGTTCTACACTGTCAAATCAGTGTTTTATTGATTGTAAGCTCTCTAGAATTTCCTCTAGATGAGTCAGTGGCATATATGTTATTATATTATAATTACTTTATATTAATTATACACTAAATACATTTATAATTAAATTTATAAATCAACAAACAACTAAATAAATATCTATCTCATGGATGAAAGATATCGCACCCTTTTTTTGAAAAATAAACATGTCCTTAACACATTATAAAAAAGATGTTGAGACTCCAGAAAAAGTGCAGAGAAGAGCAACCAGGATGATTAGGAGACTGGAGGCTAAAACATATGAAGAAAGGGTTGCAGGAACTGGGCCCTGGCTAGTCTGGTGAAGCCGAAGACCAGGGGAGAACAGGGGAGCAGCCTTCCTAATATTTGAAAGGGCTGCCCAGAGGGGAGGAAAGGGGTCAAATATTTTTTCTTTCTAACGCACCCGACGGCCAGACAAGGAATAATGGATGGCAACTGATCAGGAGAAGTTCAACTAGAAATAAGAAGAAACTTTCTGACCCGTGAGAACAATCAACCCCTGGAACAGAAGTTTGCCCTTGAAAATTGTGGGAGTGCTATCAACTGAAGACTTTCAAGAAGAGATTGGATCCGCATTTGTCAGAAAATGATGTAGGGTTTCCTGCTTGGGCGGAGGGTTGGGCTAAATGACCTACAAGGTTCTTCCACTCTGATTATCTTGTTATCTGTCCCCCAAAAAACTCAAGATTTTCCAAGTTTTTAAAATCATGGTTAAATCTCACAGTCAGGTGATCCCCGATCTTGTAAGAAGTGAGTTGTACAAGGCACACTGAACAGAATGTTCTTTGCCCCAATCTGGAGACAGCAAACTGTACTGGGGGGGGGGGGGTGTTTCAAAATTAAAAAGGGGGTTGCACAAATTAGAAATAAGGAGACATTTCCTGACAGTGAGAGCAATCAACCAATGGGACAGAACTGAAGAAGCTTCTCGGATTAGAAGTGAAACATCTTCCTCAAGGAAAAAACATAATCCGGTTGCCTTTTGGGGAAAAAAAAAAAACACCTTTGAGAATGGTGTGCCGATAAAACTTCATAGGTATGCTTGCGAAGTCGCAAGGCCTTGATCTCAACTTAGAAAGGATTTCCCCCAATATATTCTTCTTTTTAAAAAAAAAAAAATTACAGACCTGAGCTGAATAATTCAGAGAAGCCTAAATGTCACAGGAAGGCTACCTTCTGGGTTTTGTTTTGCTTTTCAATTCAAAACACACACACACACACACAGAAACTGAGAATCTCTCCTGAAAATACCACCGGATTCCTTTTCGCCTGTGGTCCTACGGGGTATTTTAAATGGTGACACGTGTGTGTGGGAGGTCAGCCGGTCGGCTGAGTGGACAGCCAGATAAAGGGCAGGAGGATCTGAATTACCAGCTGTGGTGCTCAGGAAGACACAAATTGCACACTCCCTTCCCAAAATTACAGGGGGCTGCTTTGGGGTGGGGGAAAGAGGTGGGGGAAGAAAAGAAAGAAACCCACAGGGAGCTTCATTGCAGCATGTGAAATGGGAGTTAATGGGATCCTTTTAAAAACAGATATTTTTTTTCAACTGGGAAAGGGGAAGAGAACTTGGGTTTGGGTTTTTTTTTTCCCCCCCCTCACCAAACTCAGGAAAAAACAATAATTGTCCCTGGCAAAGAGGCACCACTCTCAGCTTGCCCGGGCGTGGAGGTTCTCTGCCTTTGGCTCCGTCCTTCAAAGGAGCAGGGAGGAGAAGCCTGGCCCAAAAGAGACAATGCGTCCTTGTGTCTTTCGCTGCTGATTCATCCGCCTCACCGCAACCCACTTCGGGCGGAGAGCAGCTGTGATTAGAAGTGCTGCCTCAGCAAAGGAGGAAGCTATTTCAGAAAACCCAGTGCCTGTGTGGGTTGCATGCCGTGCAGGAGGGCTGGCTGTCCAACGCGGCTGCTCCTCCTTGGCCAGTCGATACAATGGACAGGGCAGCTTCCATTTTCTTGCTAAGAAATGCCAGCACCAAGGAATGCAGAGTAGCGGGAGTTGGAAGGGATCTTAGAGGTCTTCTAGTCCAGTCTCCTTCTCGAGAAGGAGACCCCATACCATTTCAGACATGTGGTTGTCCAAACTCTTCTTAAAAACCCTCCTGTCATGCCCCTGGTGGAGACTGACTCTGAGGGAGTGGAGATGTGGCTCCGGAGATTGTGGAGAAGGCTGGGGAAGGGCAGAGGCCGGCTGGGCAGTCAGAGGAGGACCCAGGCCCATCCCCTCTCCATCCTAGGGCACTTCGGGGGGAGAGGATAAGGGAGAGGCATGGTCTACTTGGGAGGAGAGGGCCTTGATCCTCTTCATGGGCTGCAGCTGTAACAACTTAATAAGAGTACGGACATGTATACGGGCAAACGCTGGAAACAAAGCATGGGAATATCTTTAGTTTATAGTTCCTCTCTGAGTTTCGTGTCCTTCCCAGTGTGTGTTATCTGTGGACGTCCTCCAGCCCTTATTTTGCCTGGTTTCTGTTGCTTTTTTCCTTCTTTTTTTAACCGTTGTGGGAGGTTTTTTGTCTTCCGTCAAGAATATTCGGAGCTTGGTAGCAAAGTGAAGGAATAAAAGGGGCTTCACCTGTTTTCTGTGACTGTGTTTGCTTTGTATCACATCCTGGGTCATCACACCTCCAGTGTTGGAGCACCCATGACTTCTGAAGGCAAGCGGTTCCACTGGTTGATTGTTCTCGCTGTTAGGAAATACCTCCTTAATTCTAGTTGGATCTCTCTTTGATAAGCGTCTATTTGTTACTTCTTCTCCTGCTCTGAAGTGCTTTGGAGAATAGATTGACCGCCCCTGGAGTTGTATTTTTAGCTCAAGATTGAACTGTGGGGTCCATATTGCTCTCTGAGCTTGGTAGTTTTCTTGCAGACATTTCATTACCCATCTAAGTAACATCATCAGTGGTACAAGGGAGTGGAGTTTGCTCTCTGTTTATACACAAGCGATTTACCTGTCATGCCAATGGGAGTGATGCCTTGATTAGGCTGTTATTTGCTTTTGGATTGCTTTTCTGAGCTGGTACTGTAGACAATGCTCCAATCAAGGAACTACCATAATCAAACAAAAGGTACATAACAGCCTACTTAAGGTAGTACCACGAAGAAAACAACACTCCCACCAACACTGACAGGGTAGCCACTTCTCTTTTAGCACGGATGAGGTTATCTATTTGGGTAATGAAACATCTGCAAGCAAACAAGCCAGCATCTACTTCCATTGGAATTGATGCAAAAGAAGCCAGATTATATCATTGACATGGTAGCAATCTTCCAATAGCTATGGGCTTGCCCCAAAGAAGAGGGAGTCCACCTATTCTCCAAAGCAATTGAAACAATGGATGAAAATTAACCAATCTAGAATCAAGGATAAATTTCCTGATAGTTGAACAATTGATCAGTGGAATGGCTTGTCTTCAGAATTTTGTGGGTGCTCCAAACACTGGAAGTTTTCAAGAGGAGATTGAATAACCATTTGCCCCAAATAGTGTAGGGTCTCCTGCTTGAGCAGGCAGTTGGACTAGTAGACCAACAAGGTCCCTTCCAACTCTGTTATTGTGATGATATTATTATTATATACTTTATTGATACGATGTTCTGAGTAGCACTGTGTATTTTAAGAAGATATTTGGTTGATACCTGGGATGCTGGCAGCAACCTGTATCAACCATTAGTACCAGTCACTGGTATTTGTGATATATTTTTAAATGTTCAGTTAACTAAATTTCATGTTTAATGAATAAAAGAGATTATAACAACAACAATAATAACAATGTGTTATCCCAATTGTAATTGGAGCCCTTGGAGCGATACCTAAAGGGCTACCTTGCTATTTGGAAATTCTGAATTTATCAGACTTGAATACCCTAATTCTACAAAAAACCACCCTACTTGGAATGGCTTATATCCCCTCCGATGCTATCTTAGCAGTTCCTAGGTCCTTGGTTAGGACTCAAGCTATTGAACTATCAACTAGCCCCAAAGGCTGTGAATCTCACTAAAGATGCAAATAATAATGATGATAATGATAATAATAATATCATCATCACAATAACATATTTGGAAGGTCTACTAACTTGTAGGTCTACTACTACTACAACTATTACTACTACTACAATTACTGCTACTACTGTTGTTAACAAAGATCTACGAAAACGATCGCTGGTTTCTTTCAAACAACGCTTCCCAGTTTAGGGCAGTTTTATCAAATGGCTTTTGTGAAAACATTGGTTTGTTCATGTAGACTTGCTTCTTGACCACATCCATGAAAATGATGTGTCATTTTATACAATGTCACCTTTGCAAGATGGAAGGGCTGGCTCTGTTGTGAGGTAGAAGAAGGAAACCATCTCAGGCAGCAGAGGATGCATGGAGATGGGCAGAAGATCTGCCTCTCCAAGGACTGAGAGCCATCCTTTTCCCTTTGAGGACAAAAAGGCATGTTCCGATCCCCAAATTATCCTACCACCTCAGGTGTGTTGTAACATGCTCTCCTCTTCCACATGTTGAAAGCCCACAAAATTCAGCCAGCTGCACTGCCCTTTTTTATCTCCTCAAGCAGAAACATATTTTGGATCCAACCCTACAAAGTAGCTAAAGTGAATACGTCTGTTCTGGCCCTCAAGACTTAACAATGCAACCCAGCTGACCATCCAAGGTAAAAAAATAAGTAGAGTGGAGCTGTTAGCAACGCCTTAATTGCATGCCAGACCAAGGTTCAAGATGCACAAACTTTCTGGGTGGTCCAAACAGGCAGAGAAGAAAGGCCCTGGCCTAGTTTTTCCAAGAAGGCAGAGACAACTTGAAGGCAAAGCAGGCAGGAATTCATAATCTCCCATCACAAAGGTGGTTTTTTTTTAAAAAAAAAAACTTTCTGAGTGTTTATAGGTAGATACTTTCATCTTGGAAATTCTAGCTCGGAGGTGCCCAACCATGGCAACTTTAAGACTTATGGACTTCAGCTCCCAGAATTCCCCACGCCAGTTGCAGCTCCTATCCAAGCATAGCTGGCAGTAGTTAGCCTGCTGAAATGGGATACTTAGAAGTAACATTTTATTAATTTATTTAATTTTATTTATTTATTTAATTTTATGTACATATGTATGTATGTATTAATAGCAATAGCACTTAGACTTATATACCACTTTACCATGCTTTACAGTCTTCTCAAAGTGGTTTACAGAGTCAGCCTATTCCCCCAATAATCCGGGTCCTCATTTTACCCACCTCGGAAGGGCAGAAGGCTGAGTCAACCTTGAGCCTGGTGGGATTCGATCTGCCAAGTTGCAGAAGGGGTAGCTTGCAATACTGCACTCTAACCACTGCACCACTGAGGCTATGTATGTATGTATGTATGTATGTATGTATGTATGTATGTATGTATGCATGTATTTATTTATTTGATCTATACTGCTGCCTTTTCGCATGGTGAATCAAGGCAGCTTACAGAATATAAAACCATGTTTAAAATAGTAAAACTAAGAAGGAGAATCTAATAAATTAATATAATAACATTGAATGCTTGCTCCCTAATAGACTAATCTATAGTACAGGTAGTTCTCCACTTACAATCATTCTGAGTCCACAATTACAATCGCCAGCTGTGATGTTTAAGCACGTCCCGATTTTAAGACCTTTTTTTGTGGCGTTTGTAAAGTGAATGTGGCAGACATTAGGTAGATGTGGTGGTTCTTAACCGAGCGCTGTAGTTATTAAGCAAACCCACTGCTCTCTAGAGGGCATTTTCCCCCTAGAAATCAGAAGTAAACACTGTGAGTAGAAGCCAGCTACCAAGTGCCCAAATTGTGGTCACCAGACTGGGGGTAGGAGTGGGGGATGGACATCAGAACTTTGAATCCGGGTTGTAAGTCCTCTTTCCAGTTTTTGGTATAACTTCAAATATTGTAGGAGATAAACAGGGTAAACTTGAGGGAGGAGTCAAATGCATCATAAGTCACGCATCCCCCTTCGCGCCTGCAAGAGTTTTAAGTCCAACCCACCTTAAATGCCTTCCTTATCTCCCGCTCATTTCCCTTGACTGTTAGTTGGTCAGATTCTTGTAGAGAGCTTAAACTTGCAATGAATCTTTCTACTAATTTGAACTGCCTGACTCTCCCCAGTACTTGACAAATAATCGCTAAGCAGCTGGTCATAAACTAAAGACTACCTGGATTCAATTCAGTGTACCTGGAGCTTTCTTGAAATCTGGAGCTCATATTTTTTAAACAGATGTACTTATTTAATTATTTAATTATTACTTTTTTTCCCCCAAGAACGCAAGTTGGATTCCTCTGCCCTTTAGCTTTTAATGGCACGATGTGACTCTCTCATGGGCTAGGCAGTTGAAACACCAAATGGGGATTTATAATTTATGTATTCTTGAATTTCTGAATCAGGGCACAGGCATGTCCAATCTGTTCTAGGCCCAATTTCTCGGAGTCAGGTCTATTTGCTACTCCAACTTAGGCCCCATTTCATGTTTCAGTGATGCAATACACTGCATCTATGTAGGAAGCTTCTGTTCTTAGCCAGTCACTTAAGGAAGGATTGAAGTTCTGGAGAGATTTATTCTGAGAATAAATCTTCACAGATTTATTGTGAAGCCTGACTAAACGTTGATGATTTGTGAGGTTAGACAGATGAGGAGAAGGAGGGCTGTTGCATCCTGGGCTGAGGTTGTTCACAAAATTGTGTAATCTGCAAAATCTAGCCAGCACTGTATCTTTAAATCAGGACAGTAATGATAATAAAAGACACTGAAGATAAAGACAGACCAGAAACCAGCAAACAAGGAAGTAAGCATTGTGTGTACCAACGCTGTGAGGAGAAGGAGGAGGAGATGGTGTGATGCTGAAGTGGTAATTTCCCAGGAGGAAGGCAGCACATTACAGAAAGGGGGACGAGACAAGAGGCAGCACTGCCTGGACTTGGATAGAAGGCAGAGGAAGTAACACAGGATAGCCAGCCACTCCTCAGAATCTCCCAAGGTAGATTCATTCGGGTGAGAGTAGTGTTGATTTAGTCTGGCAAGATTCCGTCTGTTGTGTATTAGCAAACAAAGAACCAAACTTTGGCCGAATTGCTTCACATCATTCTTGGCCTTAGCCTGACAAATACAGGGCATAGGTCCTTGGGAGGAGACCAGAAATCCAAGCAAACTAAAATCTTCAAGAGCAACCGGGTAGTTAATGATGAAGGTGAAGGTTCGTTCTCTGAGCTTGTGGGTTGGTTTCCGAACATTTTGTTACCAGGCTAGGTACTGGTAACATCTTCAGTGGAGTGTAGGGGGTGTCGATGTTCCTCTGTTTATAAGAGCTTCAGGTGTGGGTATGTCAAGTGAGGGTCTTGTGATGAGAAGATGACATCAGGTCAGGGTCATTGGGAGGTGAATTTCTGGTGGTAGGGTGTCTTGGATGGGTTGGTTGAAGGTCAGTGCTGTCTCTGGTTGGCTGTGCAGTTGATTTGGATTCTGAGAGATTCGTAGGCTGGTTGTAGGTCAATGTGTCACATGACTTAATGGTCTATCTATCTACCCATCCATCCATCCATCTCATAATGAAATTATTCTGGGCAGCTAAGACCATAAAACATTAAAAATCCTAACATATAAAATATCTGGCACTCCACAAGCAATCCCATCAACAGACACATTGACCGACAACCACCCTACGAGCCTCTCAGAATCTAAATCAACCACACAGCCAACCCACACAGTTCACCTCCCAACGATCCTGACCTGATAATGACCTCCCCATCACAAGACTCGCTGAAGACTCACAGCTGACCCATCACAAGACCCTCACTTAACACGTCCACACCTGAAGCCCTTATAAACAGAGGAACACCAACACTGACATCCCCCTAAACTCAGCTGAAGAAATTACCTAGCTGTCTGTCATCCAGAGGTGGGATGCTATTGGTTCTGTCCCCCTCTGCAGAACCGGTAGCTCTGAAGAGCAGCAGACACCTAACCAATTTTGTGTTCGCTGCTGTTTGGCCCACCTGCCCGCCTGGGCTCTGACCTGTCCTTTATTTCCTGCTTTTTCAACCTCAGCTGCTTTGCGCGGCACAGCTGAGGTGGAAAAAGCAGGAAAAAAGAGGCTTTCCAAACCCTACGTACCTGCGCGCAGCGCTTTTCAGCTGTCCGGGCAGCACAGCTAAAGGTTTTTTTATACATGTGCAGCAAAACGTAGTCACCAAACAGGTAGTAACACCGGTTGAATCCCACCACTGCTATCAGCATTCCAGAAAAACCCAGCTCCACCCAAAAACTCCTAGAAAGGCATTTTCTCAAAAGTTCCTTTTATTAGAGGAGGTATATTGGCACATCTGGGAAAACCCGAATCTGAAAGTTCCGGGTTTTCCCTCAGTAATTTCAAAAGACAAAACCAAACCCTGCACCCGTCAGTCCGTCACATGGCCTAATCACGTTTCATCCCAACCTGAGACATTCCTTCAACTATGCCTCTTCCAGGTGCACGAACAACATGTCCTTGACCGACAAGAAGAATGCTATTGTCAAGGCTCTGACAAATCTACCCCCATTCAAATCATAAGTCTCTGGTCCCATCTCTCAGAGTAAAAAAAACACCATGATTTATTAGGAGTGACCATGTCAGCATTACCTGGGTGCAGCCGACTCTAAAGCACATCATTCATTTCACCCTTGACGCTGGTCTTTCCCCACACCCCTGGATGTATATTCTCCAATGGGACACATCCACAGCTAAGGAGTCATCAATCATGCTGGGAAATAAGTAATAACTTTGCGTAGCAACAGCTTCAGCTACATAGCAATTATCTGAAGCATTTAAGGAATGCACTACTTTCCCCATTCCCTTTGTGCTGGCAACTAAAAACACCAAAGAAGTATTTTTTAGTTGACAGATATTATGTCTAACTGGATACGGTCTATTAAATACCCCCTCCCATATGCCCAAGCTCAAGAATGCAACATTGTGGAAGCTTCTGGTTCTAATATGGCTTTCAAAGCTGACAGGCGTCATTCCCCCTCCCCCACCCAAAAGAAAAAAGCACGTCGTAGAAAACAAAATAGACAGGTAACAAAATGTTCAGAAACCAATCCACAAGATCAAAAAATGAACCATCACCCTCATCTTACACCCAAGCTACAGATAGTTGCCACTATTGCGTAGTTAAAGATTTCAGAGATGAGTTTGAAGTTGGCATGACTGTTGTGTCATGTTGATCTGCTTCTCAATGAGGACTTTGGTGTCTCTTTTTCAACTGTTGCTTGGACTTTAAGACCACTTAAGCCCTTCCCTTGCTCCTGAAGAGTCTTTCATTGCATTTACACGTAGTCCTCAACTTATGACTTACCTGGAACAAGAGAATTGCAATCTAGATCCAATGTTCGATAGCAATGCCTTTCCTCTCCCGCAGTCACGTGACCACACTTCCCACAGTTGGCAACACAATCTCAGTTATGGCCATTTACAGTGGTCATGCAACTGTGTTTTATGATGATTTTATCAAAAATAGGAAATTACTTCCAATTTTGTCAAAACGGTCAGACAATGAGTTTGCTTGAGCAGTCTTCGTTTAATGACGATGGTGTTTCTTTAAAACCGCTTAACAACTACCTCAAAGAAGTTTGGAAAAATCAGGTCAGTCACGTGGCCAACATGATTTATGATTCTCACGATATTCAACTATAATGGGAAGCTCCATTACAGTCATATGTAGAAGACTACCTATGTAGTTCTATGATTTTCAAAGGCTTAGAATAGGAACAGGAGTAGAGCAGAGTAGAGTAGAATAACTGAGTTAGAAGGGACCTTGGAGATCTTCTAGTCCAACCCCCTGTTTAGACAGGAAACCCTACACCACTTCAGACAAATGGTTATCCAATCTCTTCTTAAAAACTTTCAATGTTGGAGCATCCAGAACTTCTGGAGGCAAATTGCTCCATTGATTAATTGTTCTAACTGTCAGGAAATTTCTCCTTAGTTCTAAGTTGCTTCTCTCCTTGATTAGTTTCCACCCATTGCTTCTTGTCCTGCCTTCAGGTGCTTTGGAGAATAGCTTGACCCCCACTTCTTTGTGGCAACCATTGAGATATTGGAACACTGCTATCATGTCACCCCTAGTCCTTCTTTTCATCATACTAGATATACCCAGTTCCAGTTTTAGCCTCCTGTCCCCTAATTGTTGCTAGTCTCTGCACCCTTTCTAGAGTCTCATCATCTTTTTCACATCAAAATTGGATGCTTGATAGTGTCGTGTCTGGATGTTCTTGCTGGAACACAGATTGTTGAAGAAAATGACTTTTGATGCATCATCACTGATTCTGATTTTGATGACTCCAGCTTGCCACAGGACCATCTCTATCAACCATTTTCAGAAAATTTCTTGAATAGAATCTATTTATTACTTCCCATGAGGAAAAGTCTGCAAGGCTCCCAGTGAGGTTTTGATGAAATCCAGACTAGCTCAGCCCAGAAAACTAACAATGTAAACCATCAGATCCTGTTATGGGTTTCCTGGGTTAACCCACGGGATTAATTTAGAACAAGGAAGTGATTGCCAAGACAGGAAATGATGCCAAAGAAGCAGTATTCACCAGCAACAATGATGCCAGATTTATATATTCCTTTTTCAGAAAAGGAGTGAACTTTTATACAATTCAACTATTTTTCAGAGGAGGGAAAATCTATTCTGGTAAAACATCCACCGGTAGTTTCAAATTCAATATTTCAGCCGGTCTTGAAGGTGGCTTCATAAATAAGAGTTTATTTTATAGGCTCTAAAGAAGGTTGAATTCTGGTTTGAAGTTTGGAGATAATGAGGTTCCTGTGTTTTAAACAAGGGATGGGGTGCAGGAATTCAGCACAATTCACGCAAAAATATTGATAAAAATACTGGATTTTAAAAAATAACCCAAAGCATCTTTTTTGTTTTTATAGCCTTCTGTTGTGTGGTTGACTTTCCAGATTGAGAACTCTGAGAATTGAAGTTCCTACGAAAAGGTTGCAAAGCCTGAGGAAAGCTGTTGTAAGAGCGAATGAATGGGAAGTCCCATGTCCTTGCAATTCAGTCCTCCCCCCCCCCCCCNATTCAGTCCCCCCCCCCCCCCAACGAATAAAATGGTTGTTTTCTTGGTACAAAATGGCAGGGCTATTGCCAGGTGTTCCAGAAATGTACTAGATACTCAAATAATATATGCGCGTGTTAAATTCTGCTCATCGACCCACATGAGAAGAAATGTCAAAAATAAGACAAGTATACAAAATGGGAGAAGGCAGGTCTGTTCTCAAATTCAGCCATACTATGTGACACAATTGGGGGTAGGGGCAGGTCCTCTCCTGCAGGTCCTAATAGAATAATTAGGAAAATTCAGGAGAACAAAAATGTATCAGCAACAGATAACAGATAATCAGAGTTGAAAGGGACCTTATAGGTAATTTAGCCCAACCTCCCCGCCCAAATGGGAGACCCTACACCATTTCTGACAAATGGTAGTCCAATCTCTTCTTGAAAGCCTCCAGTGATGTTGCTCCCACAACTTCCGAGGGCAACTTCTGTTCCATTGGTTGATTGTTCTCCCTGTCAGAAAATTTCTCCTTATTTCCAGATTAAATCTCTCCTTGATCAGTTTCCATCCATTATTCCTTGTCTGGCCTTCGGGCGCTTCAGAAAACAGCTTGACCCCTTCCTCTCTGTGGCAGCCCCTCAAATATTGGAAGACTGATATCCTGTCTCCCCTGGCCCTTCTCTTCACCAGACTAGCCATGCCCAGTTCTCTTCACAAGAATAGAGTAGCCATGCCCAGCTTAGCTCTTTCTCTGTCTTGTATATTCTATATATATATATTGCATTTTGCATATATAATATATATTTGCATTTTGTATGTACATGTGTGTGTGTGTATGTATATGAAAAAGTGACTTAGAACCAGTCCTCAAACTTTCAATCACTGCTGCATCTTATTATCTATTACTGTTGTTGGCTAATTTATGATTTATTAAAGGATTATGGTTCCTTGCACTGCCAGCCAGATGTTCGGACTGGATTTGGCATTTTTGTCTACCTAGGGAATCCTTTCCTAGAAGCTGGGATAGCCAGAAGTGGATGTTTGATGGCATTAAGAGATATCATCGCAGGATTATCACTGTTCTTATTTATTAAAGGCATCTCATTGTTATTTACTAACTCCAAGACCAAGAGACTCTGGATGGTTGGCAACATCCACATGTAGAATTGCAACTGTTAAAAACACCACAACAAAATGAGGCAGCCCAGACAAAAAAACAATCACAACAATGAAGGAATGCATGGCAGAAGCTCCTTAGATCTCATCCTGGGAGCAAAAGCCAGACCTTAAGAATCTTCCAGAACCCTAGGAAAGTGGGTCCCATCTTTATCTCTGGAGGGATACAAAAAAAAAAGGGAGGGGGGCATGATAGAGAAGAATCCTAGAGAAGACCTAGCTTGTGAAACTCTTCTTCATCCTGTTTTTCTATTCCTCTGAATAACTCTTCCAACCAATGCTACTGTTAACCATGTTCTCCACATCAATGTTTCCCAAACTCAACACTTTTAAGAGGGGTGGACTTCAACACCCAGAATTCCCCAGCCAGCATGGAGTTCTGGGAGTTGAAGTCCCATCCCTTTCAAAGGTTGCAAAGGTTGGGAAACATTGCCCTATATCACAGTTATTGTCCTAAGCAATGAGATCCTACCAGTTCTAACAAGTTCCACATCTTGAAATGCACAAAAAATGACTCCCTGTTGCACATCGGCTGTTCTCAGACATTGTGACAAGCCCTGTGGGAGAGGTAAAGCTTCCAACTCCCAACCTCTCCCTTTGTCTCGTTGTGTCAACAAGCAGACACAGACACAGACTTTGACAAGACAAATCCCTTCTCTTTCCAAGCTGCTTGGTTCAAGGCAGTAATAAGGGAATTAAGATGCCTACGCGAGATTAGGCTAAGCCATCAAAGCTGTCCAAAGTAATTTCGAAAAAGAGGATGCCCTTCCTGGGTTGGTCTCGCCAACTCTACGACTTGGGATACCCCAGCTGGTGACTTTGAGAAAAATAACCTGATGTCTCCATTTCCTCCTGGAAGAGTTGGTGGAACCAGAACTGATAGAAGAATCCAATGGAAGCTTAAAATTCTGGATGACTTCAGTGCTCCGTGCACAATCCTTGGTTTAAGTCAGAAGGCAGCAGTATTTCCAAGATTATTCTATCTTGGCAAGAAGATCTGCCATTGGGGAATGGTCAACCAAGTGAAGGATGTGGCCACAAATGGTTGAACTGAAGCCCTGCCTCTTTATTATATGAATCATGGGGACTCACTTAACAAAGTCATAGGGCTTGGATGCAGGGATGGGATTCTACTGGTTTGGACCGGTTCTATAGAACCGGTTGTAATTATTTTGAGCAGTTCGGAGAACCGGCAAATCGTGCCCCTGGCTGGCCCCACCTCTCTCCGCCCCTCCCCTCCCAGTCAGTCCTTATTGTGCATGCGTGACATCGCATGTATGCCTGACATTGCTGACTGTATTCTCCCTTGCCCAGTCATTCCTTAAGGTATTTCTTTTTTTCCTCCCAACGATCAGCTGTTCCGACGATCAACTGTGCCAGGAATCCCCCTCGCTGTCTTACTGCTTCACTCAGGAGGCTTCTCTGAGGACCAGAAGGCAAAAAGGCAGGGGAGGGTGCTGTGCACCCCTCCCCCGCTCCATTTTTTGCCTTCTGGGCCACAGGGAAGCCTTCTGGGAGCAAAAACGGCCCCCCCCGGGAGCCTTCCCTGAGGCCCAAAAACGGAGCTCAGGGGGGCTGCGCAGCAAAAAAAAAAGAAAAGAAAAAAGAGGGGGTGCTGCGAAAAAAGAAACCATACCAACCCAGTCACATGGGCACACCCACCTAGCCACACCCATCTAGCCACGTCCACGGAGCCTGTTATTAAAAAATTTGAATCCCATCCCTGCTTGAAAAAGCGAAGGCAGAAAGTTATTTTAAGGATAAATTGGATTTTGAATACCTTAATTCCACATGTGTGTGGTTTTTTTAACTTCAAGTAGAGAAACAGCACGTCACTGAAGATGTCTATCTTTTTTCTATACCCCCAACAAAACGGATAAAATGATTATTTTAGAAGGCGCTTCTACATTCAATGAAATCCAACAGGGACCTACAAGCCCAATTCCCCATCACTTGGATGCTCAGGATAATGCGGTGAACTTCTCAAAAGGTGAAATCCTCCAAAAATCACATCCTTACCAAACACGGTCAACTTCTACAGTGAAAACTTTCTCCTTTTATTCTTTTTATTATACTTCACGCTTTTTTTGAGCAGAATTTTTTTTCTTGCCTTTTTTTACCTTCTAGAGCAGCTTACCCAATTAAATAGGATATTTGGTCTTAGTCTTTTCACTCCAAAGGACATGATAATTTCAGGGAGATTTCCCCAAATGAAGTTTGGATTTTGGCCCTTAACTAGTGACAAAAGTTTCCAAAATAGGTGCCAGTATTCAGTTTTTATTTCTATACTGATTCTCGGTTACCTGCAGCCTCCCAAGTGTCTTAGTTTAGTTTTAGTTTAGTTTAGTTTACTTTATTGTCATTGCACATTATACAGTGAAATTAAATACCATCTTCAGTGTACTATACAGTAGAATTCAACAGAGTTACTGCCCTGGGAAAGAAGCTGTTTTTCAGCCTATTTGTTCTTGTTTTATTATTCTGTACTGTCTGCCAGATGGTAATAGTTAAAAAAAAAATGGTGCCCAGGATGAGATGGATCTTTAAGAATGTTTTGAAATTTCTTAAGGCAGCGGGAGCTATAAAGCTCTTCCAAAGAGGGGAGAGAGCAACCAATGATCTTCTGGGCAATGACATTAACTCTCTGGAGTGCTTTCCTATTTGCCCCTGTGCAACTGGCAAAACATACAGAGGTGCAGTATGTTAAAATGCTCTCTATAGTGCAGCGGTAGAAGGTCACCAGCAGTTTTTCATTCAGTTGTTATTTCCTGAGAAGTCTCAGGTCATATAATCTCTGCTGGGCCTTTTTGACCAGTGCTGCAATATGAGGACCCAGGTCAGGTCTTCTTTTATGGTATCACCCAGAAACTGGCCACTTGCTCCACTTGGTCTCCATGGATAAGCAAGGGCTGGATGTCTGATCTGTTCCTTCTATCGTCCACTATAAGCTCCTTCATCTTATTGGTGTTGAGGACTTATATTTTAGCTAAATTGTAAGACATCAGGGTGGACAGCATCTCTCAGAGCTCTTTATCTAGTTGAAAAATGTGGGCTACAGTGTGATGGAAATGAGGGTCATGAAAAACAGTCTAAGAAAAACTTCCTCAGTGGCTGTGCCTTCTGGCACTTCCAATTATCATCATTGTCGTTATCATCATCATCATCATCCTACCATTGTCTATTCACTGCAGGAGGAAGGTCTCTTCTGTATGTTTCCAACCAATATGGTCTTGTGCTTGGGATCCCTTCTATGACTGCCTTGGTCCACTTGCCATCTGTTCTTCTTGCTATGTGATCAGCCCATGGTCACATAGCAAGAAGACCAGGACAACAATGACCTGGATGACTGAGAATCTCTACAGACTTTTAGCTATGCAATTTGGAATGGTGTGGGAGTAGGAATGGATTTCCAGAAAAAATTGCAGACCACAAAAACCAGGAGCACCACTCAGATGACACTGAGGACTCAGATAAACTTCCAAGTGCTTCAGTGACCCTATAGCTAGCTGAGGATTTCTGGAAGTTGAAGTCCACAAGTCTTAAAGTTGCCAACTTTGGGGACCCCTGCTCTGAAAGGATGTAAATGACCAGCTGTCTGCAAGGAATATAAATCCTTCCAATCCCCACCATCCAGTCAGAGCTGAAGAAGCTTCTTGGATGAGAAGCAAAATGTCTTCAAAAGAAAAAGAAGAAGCAAGTCAAGTTGCCTCCTGAAAAAGCACCTTTGGGAAAACCTTGACCTGGATGACCGAGAATCTCTACAGACTTTTCGCTATGCAATTTGGAATGGTGTGGGAGTAGGAATGGATTTCCAGAGAAAAAATTGCAAAATACAGGAACCAGAAGTATTATAAAGGTGATAATAAACAGATAAGCCTCCAAGTGCTTCAATGACCCTCTAAAAGGATGCAAATGACCAGCTGTCTGCAAGGAATATAAATCCTTCCATTCCCAACTATCCAGTCAGAGCTAAGGAAGCTTGTTGGATGAGAAGTGAAATGTCTCCAAAAGATAAAAAAACAAGAAAGTCCAGTGCCTCCTGAAAAAAGCACCTTCAGATCTGACCAGTCAGCTTCCATTTCAATTCTTTTCTCTTTTGATGGCATTTTATATTTTGGTTTGTCCTCCAATCTGTGTGTGAGTCTTTCCATCTTGTCTTGTAATGCTGAGCATGTATCTTTCCATGGCTCTTTGCACCACTTGTATTGATTGTGACATTAGTGTCCATGATCCATCGGCATATGGAAGAGCATATACTGATCAAAAACTTTTCTCTTCAGGCATAGCGGGAGGTTGTTCTTGAAAATTATGCAAGTTTACAAAAATTACACAAAATCACGCTTAACTTGCCAAACAAGTTAAGCATAATTTTGTTGGCAAGTTCTAATAATCAAACAATCAAAGTCGGCAAGTTCCAATAGTCAATTGGGAGCCTCTCTTGAGAAGATGCAATCCTAAATTGCATTAACAGAGGGATACTATCAAGATTGAGTGAGGTACTAATGCCACTTTATAAAGCCTTAGTAAGACCACACCTAGTTCTTGTTTTATTATTCTGTACTGTCTGCCAGATGGTAATAGTTAAAAAATAAAAGGGTGCCCAGGATGAGATGGATCTTTAAGAATGTTTTGAACTTTCTTAAGGCAGTGGAGTACTGAGTAGAGTTCTGCATCCAGTTTTGGTCACCACATTATAAAAAAGATGTTGAGACTCGAGAAAAAGTGCAGAGAGGAGCAACCAGGATGATTAGGGGACTGGAGGCTAAAACATATGAAGAACGGTTGCAGGAACTGAGCTTGGCTAGTCTAGTGAAAAGAAGGACCAGGGGAGACAGGATAGCAGTCTTCCAATATCAGTGGGGCTGTCACAGACAGGAGGGGGTCAGTCTATTTTCCAAAGCACCTATAGGCCAGACAAGGAATAATGGATGGAAACTGAACAAGGAGAGATTCAACGTGGAAATAAGGAGAAATTTTCTGACAGTGAGAACAATCAACCCATGGAACAGAAGTTGCCCTCGGAAGTTGTGGAAGCATCATTACTTGAGACTTTCAAGAAGAGATTGGATTGCCATTTGTCAGAAATGGTGTAGGGTCTCCTGCTTGGGCGGAGAGGGGGGGTTGGACTAGATGACCTACAAGGTCCCTTCTAACTCTGATAATCTGTTAAAATCTGTTAAAGATCAACTTCTTAACAGAAAACTGCTTTTTTGTCCAGAATTACCCTACAAAATCTCTCTGGGTTTGCTGATTACTTTTTACCAGTCTGCCATCAAGAACATTTTGGCACACTGTGTAATGGTGTGGTATGCTGGATGCTCTGCAATGGATAAGAAGATGCTCCAGAGAGTTATAAACACAGCACAAAAAACCATCGGTTGCTCTCTTTCTTCTCTGGAAGAGACTGCGAAGACCAGCACAAAAAATCTCAACAGACCGTTCTCATCCTGGACATTCATATTTCGAGCTGTTACTATCAGGGAGGCATTATAGGCATCTTAAAATGAGGACTAATAGATTGAGAAACAGTTTCTTTTCCAAGGCAGTAATTGTCTTGAATCAAACAGTGCATTTGCAATCATTATTATTATTATTATTATTATTATTATTATTATTATTATTATTATTATTAAAAATAAACTGTAGTGTGATTGTGATGTGGTATTTGGGGCACTGTGCTGGAATAGCTTTCAAATTTCATTTTATTCGTGGAATGCAATGACAATAAAGGTATTCTATTCTTCTATTCACTGTTATGTTCTGAAACCTAAGTTCACAGTATTTGCTTTACAAAGCACCTTTAGATGACAAACTAATAAAGCTGGAGTACCGATTGCTGAAACGATAAAAACATGAGAGAAACTGGATTCCTACCAAGGATGGTTTACTTGCTTCTAACCTTCCTGTATAGTTCCTTATGGGTGGATGGCTCCATATTTTGCAAATGTATTTTACAGGTAATAGGTAATATATATTTTTATGGTTTCCTTTTCACCCAGGTTGAGGGCAGATAAAATCCATCATGGTTTTAACCCAAGCAAGAGCACATACACATCACAACTATTTTACAAGCTTGCCTGGCATTCGTACAAGATCAAGATTGGTGAAATCTTGCATAAGACTGCAGAAATCTCATTAGCTTTGGCGAGCTGGCAAAATAAGTTACAAAAATTAATTTTAATGGGGGGTGGGGGAATGAAGGCTTGCTGAGAATGATTGGAGGATTGTCTCTGTTTGATGTGAGAAAGGCCCAATAGGCCCATCTATTGATCNGGCTTGCTGAGAATGATTGGAGGATTGTCTCTGTTTGATGTGAGATAGGCCCAATAGGCCCATCTATTGATCCCACCTAACAGCAGAATCAATGGCGGAGTTTTCCTCCCAACCTAAAAAACATTGCAAAATATAGACTTCACTTAACCACACAAAACTGGTTCATCTTTACCCTGCCAAAAGTAGATTTGGCCAGAGACTTTTCTGTTGGTGAATCTCTGTGTTTAAAAAAAAAACACCTAAAATAAGGAAGCCAACGGAGAAAAAAAAAACAACAACAGAGTGGACGAGAGGAAAGAAGAAGGAGAGGAAGCAGAGAAGAACAAGTTGGCATGGTTTTAAAAGTGTGTGCCTACATACAATCATAAAGAGAGACGGATGGGTGGGATAGCCCTCAGGAGCAATGCAAGTAAAGTCCAAGTAGGAGTGCTGGCACAGTAAATCAGAAACAGATGTGCCCACACAGCTGCTGCTCCCATTCTGCCGGACTGAGTCACCAGGATGAGGGGTGGGACATCTGTGAGTGCGTGCACACACAAGCGCACTCACATGGAGCAGGAGTTATCTTTGTATCTGCACTGGGCGTGGGGCACAGGAAGCAACACATGCCAGAAAGCAACCACCAGAGTGTCAAAGCAAGTTTACAGCCACATTCAAAGCAGGTAGGGGCAGGTCTTGTACTGCCTCCCCAGGGATGTATGTGAAAGAGTTCCTGAGTAACTTATGGGTACAAGAAATGAGGAGAGGAGAGGAGGGAGGAAGGTGAAATGATTGAGGGAGGAAGAAAGGAAGGAGGGAGGGAGAAAATTAAGAGATGGTATAGGAAAGAGAAGAGAGAAAAAGAGAGATGGGGGAAGGAAGGAAGGTCAAATGATTGAAGGAGGGAGGAAGAAAGGAAGGAGGAGAGAGGAAATTGAGAGATGGTATAAGAAATAGAAGAAAGATGAAGGAAGGAAGAGGAAATTTGAGAGATGGCATAAGAAATAGAGAAAGAAGAGAAGAGAATAGAAGGAAGGAAGGAAGGAAGGGTCAAATGAGTGAGTGAGTGAGTGGTGAGTGAGAAAACTGAGAGAATGGTAAGCCAGGGGTCTCCAAACTTGGCAAATTGTAAGAACTTCTGGACTTCAATTCCCAGAATTCTCCAGTCAGTTACCAACAGTTTGGAGAGCTTTTGGTATAGCAAAAGAGAAGAGAGAGATGGATGAAAGAAAGGAAAGCGAACAGAAGGAAGGGAGGGAGGGAGGAAAAGGATGGAAGAAGGAGAAAACGGGGGAGGGAGGGAAAGCGCATCCTCTTGTCCATGTCCAACTGAAGACTGGATTGTCTCTACTGAGCGTTTCTCTCTCTCTTTTTCCATCGACTGTCGCTGCAACCCCTCAAACTGAGCAGGAGCCCAACCACCTTCCCTTGAAAGGAAAGGTTGAATTGACCCTCACCATCTCAGAAGTTCTCCAAGTGGTTCAGCACAACTTGTCTCTGCTTCCCTCTTCCACGCACTGTCTTGCAAATTTCTCAAGTATAAAGATCTTCCTTTTGCTTTGCTACAAGCCAGAACTTAGGCATGCCTTGCTGGAAGACATCCAAAGTCTTTACCCAACCTCAAGTTAGAATGGGGACATCTGCAACTGGTGAGGAGGTGAAGAGCAGAATGGGCAGGAAATCTCAGGGGGAATACTGTATGTATATGTGTGTGTTGTGTGTGGTGTGTGTGTGTGGTGTGTCGTGTGCTGTGTGTGTGATATATGTGTATATACTTCATACTCTATAATATCATACTATTATATTAATAACTAACCTATAATATATACTGCCATATATACATATTTGTTTTTTTTAAGTTTTACGTGGGTATATTACATGAATGCAGTTCAGCTTCCTTAGGTATTATCCCACGTCATTGCATAGCTTGTAAAGTTGTAGCATGACGTTTCTTTGCTACACACTGCATACAGAAGCCACTGTGATGGCAGATGAGATTCTGCTGAAACGTTGCTACACTTTAAAAGCACTACAATGACGTGGGATAAACCGAAGGAAGCTGAACAGCACGCCACACACACACACACACACACACACATATTATACTTATATACTTGAAATTCAAAGTGACCCCTCCCTTTACAAAAGAGACAGAAAAACTATTCTGCTTTTATAGGCAAAATTTCCAACATCAATCTCTTGCATTTTAAGGGGTGATTACGGAGGTGAGGAAACAAGTTTTCATCACAGGTAAATAAAACCATTTCAATAAGGTATAAACAGGGTAGTTGCTTCTCTCATTTTCCTTTTGCTTTTATTTTAATATTTGCAGAGATGGCCAGGCTCCACCAAGATACCAAGATACCTTGCATAGTATGTCTATGGATGGTATGCCTAGGAGAGCTGCTACTGCTCTTTTGCGATTTAGGATTTATAGAGCTGATTGGAAGTGGCCCATTGAGAGTTTAGTTGGATTCTTGGTGTTCTCTGAGCTTGGTTGTTTTCTTGCAGGCTTTTCATCACCAACTAGGCCCATGTTGGCGAACCTGGACAGCCAGCTGATTGTTGGGTATCTGCCATGCATGCACGAGGAGCAGGATATGTGAGATGAATGTGCAGAGACATGCAGCATGCACGGGGGGACATGCGCAGAGGTGGGTGGTGCATGGAGGCGCACACGCAAGCGCAAGGGTGGGTCACGCACTTGNCGCAGAGGTGGGTGGTGCATGGAGGCGCACACGCAAGCGCAAGGGTGGGTCACGCACTTGTTGCATTATGGGTACAGGCACATATGCGTGCACTTTCGGCACGTGACAACGGAAAGGTTAGCCATCACCGAACTAGGCAATACTTCACTCCCTCATGAACTGATGCTGCTACCTAGCTTCGTTGCCCAATATCTACAGCAGGATCTCCAACCTTGACAACTTTAAGACTTATGGACTACAACTCCTATAATTCCTCAGCCAGCATGGCTGCTGGCTGAGGAATACTGGGAGTTGAAGTCCATCACTGGAAAAAACAGCAACAAAGCTTTTGTTTGGTTCTGCAGCCTGCCAAGTTTTGCCTTTTTAAATGAAGGCATCCTGGCACTGTGGTCCAACCTCGGGAATTTTAAAACCTGTGGACTTCCACTCCCAGAATTTCGCAAGTCTTAAAAACTGTCAAGTTTGGAGAATCCTCATCTACAGGACAATCACCCAGCTGAGAGAATACATCAACAGGTCAATTTTGAGCTACACCTATTCTCCATTATTGCAAAGAGCAAATGATGAGCCATGGAGAAATTGATTGTTCCCCAAACCAGGGGTCGCCAACTTTTTGGACCTCGGGGATCACCAAACTTGTAATTTTTAATTCCCATAGACCAAAGACCCTGGGAAAATCCCCCAAAAAGCCTGCAGGAAAATTCCCCACTCTGTTTTCCTACCGATCGATCATTCTTTATTTGGGATTTCAGGATACCATCTCCAGCTCCATTCTCAGGGAGGGAGAGAGAGAGAGGCTTTTGGCTTCATGTAAGGAAAGCAGCAGAAGTCTTTCTTTCTCTCCCCCAAACTCAGCCAGAAATGAGTCTCTGTGAGACTTGTCATGCTTCTTGGAGCAGGATGCCTTGCAGGGTCTCAAAGACTCATTTCTGGTAGAGTTTGTGGGAGAGAAAGAAAGACTTCTGCTGCTTTCCTTGCATGCAGCCAAAAGAAGAAGAAGAAAGAAGCGGAAAGAAGCAGCCCGGTGGCCAGGCAAGGCGCGTGGGGAAAGTTCCCCCCTCCACACTTTCCCCCTTCCCCTCGTTACCTCGTGTTGTTCACAATGCAAGCCTTATGTTCCTGCAGACCATGTGGGCGGCACAGCTGTGTGTTCCCATACAGCCTGGATTAATTAATTTGGGGGTGACATTTCTCTGTGGACCACCAAAATTTTCTCGTGGACCACCAGTGGTCCCTGGTCCACTGGTTGGCGACCACTGCCCCAAATGGCAGTCCCAGCCAGGAGGCAGAAGCACCATGACTTCTGCCTGCCACCTGATTGGCTGATAGCCAATTGTCCCGTGTGGCCAAAAGCCCAGGACAAAAATTGTGATATTCTTCCTCCCTGTCCCATCTATTCCTCCAAATAGTGTTGTTTAGCCTGGGCAAAAAGGCAGAATTGCAAGCCATGCACTTGAGGGGCTGAGGAGGAGGAGGTCAAGCTATTTTCTAAAACTCCTATAGGCCAGACAATCTGTAAAAACTTCAATCTGCTTCCTCTCTCCCACTGGGGCCATTAAAAAATGAATAAATCAAAGCTTATGTTTGGTTTTGATGCCAGCAAAGTTTCCCCCCTTTTATCAAAGGCATCCGCAGACAAATCAAGATCAGGAGATATAGCAGTGTGGTCCAACCT
The DNA here is from genome assembly GCA_004320025.1 of Laticauda laticaudata. Lineage (NCBI taxonomy): Eukaryota > Metazoa > Chordata > Lepidosauria > Squamata > Elapidae > Laticauda > Laticauda laticaudata. Next base: position 67,645 of record BHFT01022371.1, read on the forward strand.
TGGCAACTTTAAGCCTTGTGGACTTCAACTCCCAGAATTCCTCAGGCAAAGCCATGCTGGCTGGGGAATTCTAGAAGCTGAAGTCCACAGGTCTTGAAATTGCCAAGGCTGGAATCTAGTGGTCAAAAATCCTGTGAACGCTACATCACCAATCCCAGGCTTACTATGTAAAGAGAACACATACAGCTACATCTCACTCAATATACCACAATTAAACAAACAATGGCTTAGCATGATAGTTAGTAGAGCTATGCCAGGAATAAAAATGTATTTTCTGCACTGTATAACTTGCCACATGTTTGGGAGCTGCATGTTGCTATTTCCCTATCTGTATGAAATGCTTCCCTGGGAAACAATATATAATTGCAAGCCAGATTTCCTCTACTAAAAGTTAAAACCCAAAAATTGAAATCTGAAGACAGAGGTTTGTTAACAATTTAAGGTGTCATAATCTGATGCATCCCTTGGATAGGTTTTGGTCAGGAATTTAAGACTAAATCAAGCTAAAATACTTTTGAGAGCTGTAAGCCATTCCGATGCATTAAATATTATTTTTAAAGCTTACCAAAACTCTTTCGATTCAGTAAAAATATAGAATTTTCTCCTCCTGGAGTTTTAACAAAATCTGTGCTCCAAGATGCCAATTAAAGTCTCTGGCAACATTTGACATCTGGTTCCTGGGTGAAGCAATACAAACTGGCTTGATCTGAATACACCCAGAGCTATTAATTTCTTTATCTTTTCCTGCTTAAATTCAATTTATCTGGTGCCGTGGTGGACTCTGAATGAACCCATGCCCTATATTACTGACATTAAGCTAACAGGACTGCATTCATTCAAGATTGTTTTGGTTCTAGCACAAGATAAATCCACCCATCCATATTACTTTTCAGGGGAAAATCTGTGCACCAGTTTCAGCCTGGGGATGGACCTAACTTTTCTAAAAAATCTCTGAAGCCTTGCTGCTCAACCAACACAATCTCCCATTTTCAACCCTATTTCAGAAACTTCAGAAGACTGCATGCCAGGGGTATCCAACCTTGGCAACTTTAAGATCTGGGGACTTCAACTCCCAGAATTCCCCAGCCAGCATAGAGCATAACTGACTGGGGAAACCTGGGAGTTCAAGTCCCCAAGTCTTAACGTTGCAAGGTTGAACATATGCTCATACCTTATTTAGTTTGTGGAATCCAATATAACACAACCAATGCTAAGGTTCTTAAGATAGAACAGAATAGAATTCTTTATTGGCCAAGTGTGATTGGACATACAAGGAATTTGTCTTGGTGCAAATGCTCTCAGTGTACATAAAAGATACATTCGTCAAGAATCAAGAATTAAGGTACAACACTTAAAAATAATCAAAGGGTACAGTAAGCAATCAAATATTAGGAAACAGTCAATATAAATAGTAAGGATACACGAGACAAAGTTACAGTCATACAGTCACAAGTGGGAGGGGATGGGTGAAAGGAAGGATGAGAAGATTAATAGTAATAGTAGTGCAGACTTTGTAAATAATTGGACAGTGTTGAGGGGATTATTTGTTTAGCAGAGTTATGGCGTTCAGGAAAAAAACTGTCCTTATGTATAGTTGTTCTGGTGTGCAGTGCTCTATAGCATCGTTTTGAGGGAAGGAGTTGAAACAGTTTATGTCCTGTTAAATGTGAGGGGTCTGTAAATATTTTCACAGCCTTCATTTTGACTCGTGCAGGATACAAGTCATTGATGGAAGGCAGATTGGTAGCAATTGTTTTTTCTGCAGTCCCAATTACTCTCTGAAGTCTGTTTCTGTCTTATTGGGTTACAGAACCAAGCCAAAGATCCCATTTTGAGATTCTTAAAACTAGTAGGATGCCGTCATATAAATATAAGAATATCCCTGTTGGATCAGACCAAGGGCCACCTCATCCAAACGTTTATTTCCCAGGGTGACTCATCAGGTGAATTTCAGATGCTCCAAAAGCAGGAGGTGAAGGCATATTCCTTACCTACGGTTGTTTGTTTATTTATGTCCCACCTTTATCAATAACTCAGGGTTGCAAACACACAATACTCCTTCCCCCTCCTTTTTTCCCCCACAACAACTATGTGAGGTGACTTGGGTTGAGTGAAAGTGGATGGCCCAAATCCCCCAGCCAGCTTTCATGCCAAAGGCAGGAGGAGAACTCACAATCTCCTGGTTATTGGCTCAAAGTAACCCAGGCAGCTTTCGTGCCTGAAGTGGAACTAGAACTCACAATCTCCTGGTTTCTGGCCTGATGCCACTAGAGTAAACCACTTAACCACTAGAACAAAACTGCCCAGAAATACCATTAAGTTTTCAAACTTAATACCCCTTGACAGATTTATCTTCAATTAATTTATACAATCTCGGTATAAAGCTAGCTGCTAGTAGGCCTCACCTCAATGAATTCCACAACTTAATGACATGCTGGATGAAGACGTCGTTGCAACTTACATCAACTCATGTAATGGCATATCATAAAAGACTTTGAGACATGAGTAAAGACTGTAAAGGAGACAGTCTTCTTTCAGACTTGCAAGATAGCAGTAGCACTTAAGACTTATATACCTCTTCACAGTGCTTTTACAGCCCCCTCTGAGTGGTTCACAGAATCAGTCTATGGCCCCCAACAATCTGGGTCCTCATTTTAACCACCTTGGAAGGATGGAAGGCTGCCTGAGTCAACCTTGAGCCTGGTGAGATTCAATCTGCCAAATTGCAGGCAGCTGGCAGTCAACAGAAGTAGCCTGCAGTACTGCACTCTAACCACTGTACCACCACAGCTCATAGATTCTGTTAATGTATCCTTACAGCCTCTGTTTGAGACCGCAGCACCCAGATGGGATGAATTCCTGTTCCTTGCCTCAGCTCCTGCCCACCTAGCAGTTCGAAAGCAGGCAAATGCGAGTAGATAAATAGGTACCACTTCGGTTGGAAGGTAACAGTTCTGTGTGCAGCGTACAGTCATGCTGTGTCGTGGTTAGCCGGCAGCAGGTGCGGATGGCTGAGGAGAGCGAGGACTCAGATGAGGGGCCAGGACCATTAGGGAGTGGACTGCTGCCTTCAGAGATTGTGGGGGCTGGCAGCAGCGATGAGGAGGTTCCTGAGGAGCCTGTGCCAAGTGTGCATGCACACAGGATTGTTCACAGGAAAGAGCAGCTGCAACAACACAGGCGACTCGGGAGTAAGGCTGCAAGGTAATGGTCCCTCCTTCAAGAAGATAAAAGCCAGCTGTGAAGCGAACGTTCTTTGTGGGAAGCAAAGACGTTTTGAGACTCAGCTTTGTGGACATTACAGTATCTTAATTTGGTATTTGAAGACTCTTGTGTTGTGAAATATTTCTTATCTGTGATTCTTGGAGTCTCGTACAGTTTTGGCAAGATTTGTGCTTATCAAAATTAGTAAGTTTGCAGCAGCCTTTTAACCGGGGATTCCTAAGACTCATTAAAAGGTTTCTGTTTCCTTTGGTTATTATTTGTCTTCTTGGAAAAGGGTTTGGGTGAGAACATGCTGGCCACAAAATGAAGAAAGATCTTCAAGCAATGCTGAGTCCCTCTGGGCCATGGGCCTTGAATTTGACATCCCTGCCCTAGGGGTGTAAATGACATGCCTGGACAGGAGAAATTTTTACCTTTTACTTTTACAACATTGCTATCAGAGTGCTATAAGCACAGCACCAGAGGTGGTATTCAGCAGGTTCTGACCAGTTCTAGAGAACAGGTAGCGGACATTTTGAGTAGTTTGGAGAACTGGCAAATGTCCCCTCTGACTGGCCCTGCCCCCATCTATTCTCTGCCTCCCAAGTCCCAACTGATCAGCTGGGTCTTCTTTTGTTGCCCTGCACAGGAGAAGGGAGCTGGAAAGCAGGTTAGTGGGGTGGGAGGGAATTGAGATTTTGCAGTATCCTTCCCCCAGGAGTGGGGAGGGAATTACAGTATCCTTCCCCACACCCACAGAACCGGTAGTAATTTTTTTTGAATCCCACCACTGCACAGCACAAACCCTTTCAAACTAGCTGAATGTTTGTAACCTTTCAAAATAGATCCAGGCTAGGAAGTCAAAGTCATATGGTCCAATATTATTTGTATGGTAAAGTTAAAGTAACACACAACCTTATAATACTAAGTTGCCTGTCTTCTCCCTGGCTTTATCTTCACGAAAGGCTCTTTGTGAATCTGGGGGAAGGACTTATGGAAAGCATCAATACATCATGAAACACTGCTGTAGGACCGGCCAAGATAATTTGCAAACCAACTATACAATAACATTTTCAAAAAAAAAATCTGATGGGAAAGGCTTAAAAAAATTCCGTATCTCGGAAGAACAAATGGGACACACAGCCCTTAAGGTACTTTTTGGTTCAACAGCCGAGCACATATCAATTTGTCAAGTTAAGACTATTTTGTGAACCTAAAGATAATTGTATAAGTCCTGTATCTCCCTCAAGGCCTGTAAAAACCATTTACTGATGAGTATATACAGCCTGCTTAAACACAAATAGATTTAGAACATAACCCCAAAGCAAGTTTCCTGCATATAAACGCCACCTGGATTTATTTCAGGCCAAAGACTGTGGATGCTATTCTGCCCCCCCCCCTTTTATTTCTGTACAAGTTGTACTCAAAATACGAAACTAGAGCATACAGACATATATACAAGCACCAGGTGGCTTGTTCTGATCCTCCCTGAAAAGGATAATTTCCATGCCAGTGAAACTTGAACTCCAGGCTCAGTTGAACACAGAGCTTAATTTGGGCAGGGAAAGGAAAGGTAAACACACAAACACACAGAGACACAACTGAAAAGGCGGAAGCCCTGCTATGCATCATAGTGGATCTCTTCTGACATGTCAAGCGAGAATTATCTGGAATACACAACAAAGGCAGTGTTGTAAATTTTGATTTTGGAGGGCTGTGGAATTCCTTACGATGCCATCGAGAGTGGTATTGGATGCCCAGGTTGGTGCTCACCGCTTTGTTTGATGGAGCAAGGAAAACTGCTCTGGCTTGTAAAGCAGAATGCAAAACGTAGCTTCATCATGTGAGCCCCTACTGTTGAAAATATATATAATAAAGGTTCTCATTTTACAGATAAGAAAATGGGCTCAAAACGAGTGTAACGTTCCATAAAATTTTCAGAAGCCCAAGGGCAGGTAGAGTAAAATGTCAAGTGGTGAAGGTTGCATTGTAAGGGTCTGCGTTTAACCCATGCTGGCTGTATTCATGATCTAAAGAAAGAGAACAGCCCAATTGGCAGATTAAATAAGGCGAAACGAAAAGGAAAAAACACCATCCAATAGCAATAGGACTTAGACTTATATACTACTTCACAGTGCTTTACAGCCCCTTCCTTCCTTCCTTCCTTCCTTCCTTCCTTCCTTCCTTCCTTCCTTCCTTCCTTCTTCCTTCCCTTCCTTCCCTTTTTTGTGGCTGGCGGTTTCCAGAAATTTATCAGAGTAAGCCATAGCAGACTTGAAGAAAAAAGACCTGAAAGCATGAATAGAAGAGAATGATTTTTCACACAGGACTATCAATTATTTGGAAACCTTGCACTCCACAAACAAAAAACTCTCACACCACAATGCCAAGCAAACACCTGGGCACCCAACAGATCCCCTGATACCCCAGCTCAAACACACCCCAACCACGGCACCCCAGCATAATGAAACCAAGCTTCCTAAATAAATTATGATCGGTCTATTTACCCAAAGCCACAGTCGCACTAAAAGCCTCCAATGCAGGAACAAAACCAAAAAAACCAAAAAATGTGCAGGGGAGGGGGCCAAAGGGGGCCCAATCAATACAAAAAAAGCTTTATACACAAAACAAAAACAGTCAGAGAACGATAATGAAAACACCAATCAAGCAGAACACCCAAAACTCCAAGACCAAAGATTCCAACCAATCAGGATGTAAAGAAAAAAAATCATTCTGGCCACAGCCAGTACTATTAGACTAGCCACCAAAATTTTAAAACTGAAACGGCTGTGAAAAGTCTGACTCACAAAATGAACACAATACAGGAAGCCCTTGAGATGGCAGTATGAGAAGGATTCTGCCGAAACGTTGCCTACAAAACTTCTTTAAAAGCACAACTATTGATGACGTGGGAAAATTACCCCAAAACAAAGCTGATACCAAACAATGTAAGCACCTGTTTTTGAAAACGATATATAGATAGATTAAGAAAAGAAAACAAATAGATGAGATAGAGATAATATAGATATAGATAGATAATATTAGATATATACAGATGTGGAGTCTTTGGTTATTCGGGTTTTCTCCCGCGTTTAGAATTTGAAGTATCTAGGCAACGTTTCGGATGAAGTTCTTCAATTCATCAAATCTTCAGGTTGTTTCTTCAGCTCTGTGTTCTCAGAGTAAAATGTGAGCTTGCAAGCTGCTTCTTTCTTTTAAACTGCGAGTGGGCGGTGTTGACTTGATTGGGTGGGGGGTTTTGCTTGTTCTAATTGGTAGGGGGGTTGGCTTGGTTCTTGATGGCTGGGGGTCGTTTGTGTTTCTGCTTTAGGTGGGGGCCTGGTGCTGCTCAGGTTAGTCTTAGTTGCTGGGGGATTTGAGCTGGGTAGCCTGTGATCGTGGTCGTGCCACATCTTTCATGGTGGTGTCAGTTTGCTTCCTTGTATTGGTCAGAGGGAGTTTGGAAGCCGGGTAAGTTTTGGTGCAGCTGCAGTATGGCTTCTGGTTCGTTTGGTCGTGACTCCTCTTTCTGTGTGGGTGGTCTTTTTTTTGGCGTGAAAAAGTGTGGTGGCTAGCATCTTGGTTTGTGCACTTGTGGGGGTGTGGCGGTTCTGGTGTCCATTCTTCATTATTAGGTACTCGTTTAATTAATGAGGCGCAGGTTTCAAATGCCGTTTGGTTGGCGGGAGGTATTTGGAAACCATGGCAAACCTGCCCTCATTAATAAACGAGTACAGTACCTCTAATATGAACGCAATGAACACCAGACCCACACCCACCAAGTGCCACACAAGATGCTACCACCACACTTCCACGCAAAAAAAAAAGATCCACACATAGAAGCAGGAGACACGACCACGAACCAGAAAGCCAAATACTGGCCCAGCCTGCACCACTACCCGCTTCCAAACCCCTCTGCGACCCATACAAGAAGCAAACTGACACCCACCCATGAAGATGTGGCACGACCACGAACCACGCAAGCCAAACAAAAAAGATTCACAGCATCACCAGCTCAAATCCCCAGCAACTAAGACTAACCTGAGCACAACCTAGGGCCCCCACCTAAGCAGAACACACCCCCAGCAATCAGAACACAGCCCAACCCCCTACAATTCAGAACACAGCCCAAACCCCCACCCAAATCAAGTCACACCCCACTAGCAGTTAAAAGGAAGAAAAGCAGCTGCAAGCTCACATTACTCTGAGAAGCCACAGGAAGCTGAGAAAACAAGCCTTGAGATGATGAATGAGGACTCATCGAAACTTTGCCTAGCATACTTCCAATTTCTTATGCGGGAGAAAACCCGGAATAACCAAAGATCCACATACAAATACTCGCGAAAACCTTCAGAAAACACAAGTATTATACATGTTATATTAGAGAGATATATAGATATATAAAGATATAGATATATATAGGATATAGATATACAAGATTAATATTTGGTTTTCTTAAGTTTCGTGGGTAACTTACATGCTGTGGCCTGGCTTCCAGCTTCCTGGTTATTATCCCACATTATTTGTATGCTGTGCTGTTTTAAAGTTGTAGCCAACGTTTCGTCCAGTGAACTTTTGGGTTCCAATGTTTTGTCGCCAATCACACACACCACACAGACACACTACGACACACACACACACGTCTATTACAGACATACATACACACAGTAAACACACAGTATTTCCCACTTTTTAGTCGTTGTATTGCAGACATTTTTGCGGTGGTTCCCCCCCCCCGCTAACACCTGCAACGTTGTTTGTAGGCTGCTGCATAGGGTCCCCTATGAGAGTCTAGTAGAGAGGAGGGGGGAGTAATAGCTCAGTGGAGCCAGGATAAAGGTAAGGTGATAGTTTAGGACATGCTGTGAATATAAATAAAGAAAAATCAAACTCAGCATTTCTTTCCCCCTATCAAGATTGTAAAAACTGACAACAAATGAAGCTGAGATCCAGTTTAATGAGAAGCTTTATCCGTGAAACCCACTAGAGATCTCCCTACTTAAATCATACATAGGAAGTAGGATAAAGTGAGAGTATAGGTAGTTTTTGACTTAAGTGAGCCAAAATTTATGTTGCCAAGCAAGACAGTTATGTCCCCCCCCTCCCATTTTAAGACCTTTCTTGGCCCATTTGTTAAGTGAATCACTACAGTTGTTAAGTTACTAATACAGTTGTTAAGTGAATCTGGCTTTACTTGTCTGATTGTCTTATGCACAGGTGCTTTGGAGAATAGCTTGACTCCCTCTTCTCTGTGGCAGCCCCTCAAATATTAGAACATGATCATGTCACCCTTGTTTCTTCTTTTCATTCAAGTAGACGGACTTAATTCCTGCAACTGTTCTTCATATGTTTTAGCCTCCAGCCCTCTAATCATCTTTGTTGCTCTTCTCTGCACGCTTTCTAGAGTCTCAACGTCATTTGTAAAATCATTTTTTAAAAATAAATTTTGGCTCCCACCCATGGTGAGCACCTGTTCCAATCTATCTATCTATCTATCTATCTATCTATCTATCTATCTATCTATCTATCTATCTATCTATCNTGCTTTTATAGTTGTAGCAACGTTTCAGCAGAATCTCATCTGCCATCATCAGGCTTCTGTATTGAGTTTGTATGTGGGTCATTTAAAATTTAAAACCAACGGCTGTGAGAGCCTGACCCACATACAAACTGAATCAAACAGTCCAATGACTCCCTTTCAGGTAACACCTTAGCAGAAGCAATTTCTGCTGGTTCAGCTGGATTTCTGCTTGGTTTGGAAGCACCATGGAAATGGCCAGAGGGTGTAAATTACAGTTTTTCTGATTAACAATTAGGTGGCTTGAAAAAAATTCCCTCCATCTGTCTGGACTAGTATTTTCAAACTTTGATTTGAACTCTGGCTGCTGGCTGGGGAATTCTGGGAGTTGAAGTCTACATACACATCTTGTTGCCAAGTTGCCACGGTTGAGAAATGACAACCAGGACTGAACTCTTACCCAGAGAGTTACTTTCCCTCATCTGATAAGTAGGTTTCATGATTTCCAGTTCAGGCTGTAACTTTATTCAGCCATATCAATTGTGGAACTGTGTTTCATGACTGTTTTTGGTGGCGCAATTTATCTCCAGGCTGAGCTGTCCTGCCCTTTCAGGATGGCGGTGGAATTAGGCAGCCTTATAAAATATAAGTAATGTAATCATTAAGCTCCTCTTTGTGAATCAGCCCCTTGTCAAGGCAAAAATCTGAATGCATGGGAGATGCTGATAAGATTCTGGCAGGCGAGAAAGAGAAAATCAGCAGCAAACTTGGTGCAATGCATTAATATGGCGAGGGAGCAGCTTTAGATGATTCAAGCAAGTGAGTCAAGCTATAGAGTTATATGGGAAGCAGTAGTTTTTACTCAAAGAACAAGTTATTACAAGCAATCCTCAACTTGTAACCATTCATTTAGCGACCAATGCAGTTACAAAAATGCAACTTACAACCAATCCTTTGCCCTTACAACCGTCTCGGCATCCCCACAGTCACATGACCCAAGTTTGGGCGCTTGGCAACTGGCATATATCTATGTCGGATGAGGTGCCCTGAGGTCATGTGATCACCCTTTGTGACCTTCCCAGCCAACTTCCAACAAGCAAAATCAATGGGGGAAGCCAGATTTGCTTAATTACTACCTGATTCGCTTATCAACAGCAGGGGTTTGTTTAACAACCGTGGCAAAAAAGACAATAAAATCAAGTGGGATTCCACTTAACAACCACCTTGCTTACAGAAATTCCAACAGAAATTCCAGTTCCAATTGTAAGTTGAGAACCAATTATAACTGATTGATTCAGGAATGGTCCTTAATAGCTTTGCATGTACTGCTCACATTTCTTCTCTCACCTTCACTTCAAAGATGCTCAGAACTTCAGACTTCTTTATTTTCCTTTTTAGCTATAGCTAATAAAATCAATATTCAGCATCGCCAATTAAGACTGAGCCTTGGCTGTTATTCAGAATATTTAAGTGGAAAGTCTTTTAATGAGTGCACCCCTTCAAAGTTCCTTTTAATTTAAAATAAGGAAAAAAAACACAATTTTATAAATGGGTTGCACATCTACCCATGAAGATTTTTCTATCTGCCTACCTCAAATGTGGAGATTTAAAATCTCCATCTCTCTATGCATGGGACTGACTCGCTTGCATTTTAGCATTCTGTTGGCCCATAAAGGACCTTACTTGATAAAATAAGAAAACCTGGTGTTCTATCCACCTGCAAGCTCACACCAAAACAAGTTAATAAAAGAATCAAATGATCAGCTTCTCAAACTGGATCATTGCAAAACTCTGGGAAAGAAAGAGGTTTTCATTCATTTTTCTCCAGCTCCAATTCAGCACAGCTGACACACTTCTTTAAGGCCTAAATTTCATTTTAAAAAGAGCAATCAAGAAATGTGATTGAAATGAGTCCCTGGTTTACTTCTAAATTTTACTCATTTATTTCCAATACCGTTGACTACACGTTGGCTCAAGTTGGAAAGAACAGAAGTATTTAGCATGAAGAATGGCATCCTGTATAACATTTTACAATATTTTTTTCCTGCTTTTCCTTTTCATCAAAAGACCAAGACTGTTTACATAATGTAAACAAGTTAAAAGCATCAAAGAGAACGGATGCTAAAGGCGGCAAAACCCCCCACAAATGATAAAAACCCTTAAAACTGCTAGTCCATAAACAAAACCAGGCTAGAGTCAATAATTGCTTAAAGAAAAACAAGTCTTATTTACAATCTGATCTATAATAAAAAGGAAGTTGAAGTTAGTCAATGAAGGAAGTCCTCAATTTATAGCCACAATTGAGACCAGAATCTATGTTGCTAAGGAAGGAGGTTGTTAAGTGAGCTGCACTCAATGTTATGACATCTTTACCACAGTTGTTATTGATGCATATCAAGGCAGTCGTTAAGTGAATCATGCAGTTTGTTAAGCGAATCTGGCTTTTCCTCATTGATTTTGCGTGTTGGAAGCTTCAGGGGAAGGTCACATGTGGTGATCTTGGGATGCTGGAACCGTCATAAATACATACTGGCTCCCAAGTGACATGGGAGATGCTGTGATGGTCTCAAGTAGGAGGACCATTACTTTTTCAGTGCTGCTGTAAATTTGAATAGTCACTAAGTGGTTGCAAGTTGAGGATTACCAGTATTCCTGAAGATAAGATGGGAACAATAGGATGAGTAAGTTGCTATCATCATCATCACCACCATCACCTTCATCAGTATGTCAGAGTTCCAAGTAATGCACCCATAGAAATAAGCTTCCAAGATGGCCTCAGCCATGATCACCTCAGGGCTGACACAGCGATCCTTCTACCAAATTGCCTGGTTTTGAGCTGCCTCGCAGTCTATGGTGGGATTAAAATATTTTTACTACCAGTTTTGAGGAGAGCTGCATTTCTCCTTCCCAGCTGGCCATTAC
>BHFT01022373.1:0-50142 GCA_004320025.1 Laticauda laticaudata
ATGGAACATTTTTCTTGTCCGCTGTGTCCTTTTTACAAATGTTTTGCATCCGTTGGGCAGTGTGACAGGGCCTTTAGCTTTGCTTACCAACAAAACAATATGGTTCCAATTATAGTCATAAATCAATGACTGCTCATGGTTTTTATATCACTATAAAAACAGCAGCCCAATAAAATATGGGCAATAGATTCTACAGTATATGTATCAAATGGATATTCTTAGGCATTGTGTGATCTTATTTAAATCTGTCTGCTGGTATAGCTGAAGGCAGCACAGTAAATCGAGCCATTGTAAGATCAAATCAACATGGATACCATGATAAAATTTAACTAACTTATTGATTATACTTTAGTTAAATTTAGTTAACTAGATAAATAACTAGATAAATAATATCTTTGATATAGCTAGTTGGAAAGAAAAATTATTGATTGCTCAGGAAAACATGTTTTTGGGTCTTTCCATGTTCAGACCTCATTATGTCAGAATTTTTTTGTTCAAATTCCAAGGGGACAAGGGAATTTGACCATTTGACTAGATAACCATATCTAGAAAAATCTGTCTTCTATCTAGCATTAAAATTACTAGGGAGTATCAAGGCATGAAACCTATGGGCAAAATCTACACCCTATATGTAGAGAATATTAACCAGATCTTTCGCTCAAAAATTGTTCCCATTTCACAATGGAGAGCAAGGTTAGAGCACAATCAGCATCTTGAATTGCACCTGGCTGAAAACTGGGATCCAGTGCAAGTTATACAACAGAGGTGTATCATGGAGAAACCTATACCACCCAATACTTCGCATGATACTACATTCTGGACCAATTGTAACTCCTGAATTATTTTCATTACACTCTCACATAAACCATTTTCACTTTTTCAAACAGGAAAGTGATTAAGGTGTGAATGACAATGAGCAAGGCCTCCTGGTTCAAAAAAGGGCATAATTGATGCACAAAGCAAATCTCTGCAAATCATGGTTGTCATCAAGCAGGAGCCATGAATCCAGGAAGATCCATCAAATTGTGTACCAGCTTAATGCACACCTTCCTGGTTTTGCACCAAACTTCAGTTCCTTCTTTGTTTCTGAACTCAGCTGCAACCAGTTTTATTGCATAAATGAGCAGGCAATATCCAGCACCTTTAGAAATCTTTAGAGTTCCAAGTAGCCAGTGGTGGGATGCTGTTGATGTAACAACCAGTTTACTAATTGCACACATGCATAGCTTTCAGAATTACTCACATTCAATGTTACTTTGGGAAAGTAGCACAACTGAGGTGCAGCAATCCACAGCTGAGTAGATATAGATGAGTAGAGTGCAGGGGCAGGTGGGCAGGTGGGCAGGCCCACATGATCATTAGAGTGAACTGGTTCAAAGCCAGCTGATCATTGGAGCTAGGGAGTTCACCCAAACCAGTCTGAACCAGGAGTAGCTCCACTAGTGATAAAGAATGCTTATAAAGGTAAATGTTGATAAACTGATAATTCAACAATATCTTGAAGGCCAATAACTTCAGTCTCTGCCCAATATTAAGCATTGCAAAGTGATTCTTTTCAGTAACCAGAGCCTTGATAATATATGATATAATGTTCTTTATAAATATAGTTAAGGGAGAATGATGGCTTAAAGACGCTGAGTTTGTCAGCTGGAGGGCTGATGGCCCAGGTTTGAGACCTGAGTTTCATGCATTACTTGCCCCAGCTCCTGTCCACCTAGAAATTCAAAAACATGTAAATGCAAGTTGATTAATAGGGACTACTTCAGTGGAAATGTCACAGCATTCTGGGCATATTCAGCATATAGCTGCTGGCCACATAATCAAGAAAATTGTCTTCAGACAATGCCAGCTTTCTTGGTCAAGAACATGATACAATTGATAGGGAAACATTTACCTTTATAAATATAGAGCTGTTCATTTGCATCCTTTTAGAAGGTCCTTGAAGCACTTGGAGGTTTATCTGTGTCCTCAGGGTTACCTGAGTGGTGCAAATAGGTGTGGAGCCTTCTTGGCTTCAAGATGTTGGATAAGTCTCCAAGTGGCCTCAATGACTCTCTTAAAAATGCAAACAACCAGCGGTCTACAAAGGAATATAAATCCTTCCATTGTCACTATCCAGTCAGAGCTGAAGAAGCTTCTTGGATGAAAATAAAACATATTTAAAGAAAAACAAGAAAGTCCATTGCTTCTTTAAAAAGCACCTTTGGGACAACCTTGACCTGGTGACTGAGAATCTCCATAGACTCATGCAGTTGTTATAGAAGCAAGTCTTTGACTTACAAAATAAGACACCAAGAAGAATGCAAACTTGAAATGTTTGTAAGTTACATTTTAAGGTTTTAATTGTTATCTTTAAAATGAAAAAAGATTGTATCCTGTGCTTGATAAATTAGTTGAAGTTTGCCAGTAATAAAATAGAAAAAAAATGTTTCTCTTGTATTGTTTCTTCTAAAGGAAGAATTGTTCGTTCTCTAACATGGTGGATGTTGAAAACTGATTATTTTTTCTTGATGTTTAAATGACATTATAGTTATTTAGGACACCTTTTATATTATAAAAATACTATACTAGCTGATAACTGAATTACAAAAGTATGGTCATTATTTTCTTATTATAACTTTAATATGAAGAGTGATCAATTACACAAATTTCAGATATTTGATTTCCTTGATGGTAAGTACTGTGGTCTACTTTAGTTGTTTGTTTAATAACATTGGATAAAACTATTTCTTTTATCCAACTATATTGATTAAAACATTATATCCACTTTAGGAGAAAAGAGTGGTCAAACAGGATGTAATTCTAGGTAGGAATTTTACAAGATTAAGGCTTGATTTGCTAANAAAACATTATATCCACTTTAGGAGAAAAGAGTGGTCAAACAGGATGTAATTCTAGGTAGGAATTTTACAAGATTAAGGCTTGACTTGCTAAAACATATTAGCTATAAATAAAGAGAAGATTATACACATGCACCAATGATAGGACAATGAGAGAACTGACCATTCATTGATTAATTTATAACATTTTAAGCTTGAGTGTAGTTGACTTTTTAAAGGGTAGATCAAATAATGGCAAGTTGTAAATTATCATGTGATTGAAAGGCTGGTCAGAAATGACAGCATTTCTAAAATAACTGTTCTGTGGTAGCTATTTAAAACTTGACACTTAAACCTCAGAAGAAATATATGATGAGTCTTTGAAGAATCATTACCTTTTTTGAGTAGCTAGTGTCAGGAGACAATGGTAACAAATCACCATCATTCTCCCTTTGACAGTGCTGAATAAGGGACTTAAAATAAGGAAATGAGGATTTTTCAGTTGATTTTTCTCTTCCTGTTTCACTGGAGTTCATAACTATTGCCCTCTTACAGACAACTTAGATTTCATTTTTAAAAAAATAATGAACCTATCTTCTGTGTCATCATTTGCACAATCACATTGACTCCATTCAAAGACCTGTGTAAAGGTTTTTGTAGAGCACCCACTGAATTTGTTTAATGTTACTTGTTTGGTTTGTCCAGGGTGGTTGTGTTTGTTTAAATTGTGTATTTTTCATTTTTGTAAGTCACCCAGGATTTAAATTCAGTAAACAAAAGTTCAAAACTAACTGTTGGATGTCTGCCTCTCATGAACCACAAAATAAATATAAATGTAGTATCAACAACAAAAAGAAAAAGCTTAAGGCCCTGTCACACTGCCCAATGGATGCAAAACGATGCCAAAACGGTTAGTAAAAGGACACAACGGACGAGCAAAATGTTCCATCCATAGTTATCCGCTCTCAAAAGGGGCAAAAATTGCATAACCAGAGCGGATAACACGGAAAGGAACGGATGCGGGGAGGATGCAGAGCGGATGGAAAGTGGATTCGGAACGGAAGCCCAGTGGATGGAAGCGGGTGGGAGCGGATGGGACATCCGCGAGGCATCCCGGGGGCTCAGCAAAGTGGACGCGGAACGGAAAGGAGCGGATGCAGAGCGGACGCGAGCGGATGAAGCGGATGCACAGCGGATACACAGCGGATGAAGCGGATGCACAGCGGAAGCCTAGCGGATGCACAGCGGAAGCCACAGATGCCTAGCGTTAATTGCACATGCGGGGGGATGCATTGCGTAAGCCCGCGGATATAAAAGGGGAAGCAGCTCCCAAGCAGGTCACCCATTTGGAGGAAAGACCTGCTGCTGGATACATCGAGTCCTTGCCTGCCCTGCCTGCATGCCTGCCTGCAAGTCTTGCTGCAAGCCTTGCTGCCAGCCTTCCTGCCAGCCTGCCTCAAGCCTGCCTCCCCAGCCTGCCTCCCAGCCTCCTGGCCAGCCTGGTGGCCTCCAGCTCCTGGCCTAGCCTCCTGGCCAGCTCCCTGCCAGCCTCCTGGCCAGCCTCCCTGCCAGCCTTGCTCTCTGCCTGCCTGCAGCCTGTGCCGCCTTCCTTCCAGCCTCCCTGCCAGCCAGTCTGCTGCCAGCCTTGGTGGCTGCCTGCCTGCTTGCCTTCCTACCAGCCTTCCTGACAGACTTCCTGCCAGGCTTCCTGCAAGCCTTGGTACCACTTCCTGCCAGCCTTGGTGCCTGCCAGCCTCCCTGCCAGCCTCCCTGCCAGCCAGCAACCCCACAACCATGGGAAGAAGCGAAAGCCTCAGCAACCTTGCCGCCATCCTGGCAAGAGGGACAGGGCCACCTCCCTCCCCCTGTCCCTGACTCTGCTTCTGCTGGGCTTCTGCTGCTCGGGCTTGCTTCTTGGTGCTGGAGCTTCTGCTGGCACTGCTCCTGGTGCTGGTGCTTCTGCTGGTGCTTACTCTGCTGGTGCTTGCTCCTGGTGGTGGTGCTTCTGCTCATGCTTACTCTGCTGAAGCTGCTCCTGGTGGTGGTGCTTCTGTTTGTGCTTACTCTGCTGAAGCTGCTCCTGACGGTGGTGTTTCTGCTCGATGCTTACTCTGCTGAAGCTGGTCTGGTGGTGGTGCTTCTGCTCGGCTTACTCTGCTGAAGCTGTCCCTGGCAGTGGTGCTTCTGCTGCTGCGGTACTCTGCTGAGCTGCTCCTTGTCCTGCTGGTCCTGCGGTCCTGCTTGTGCTCCTGGTCTTGCTGGCGCTGCTGGTGCTTACTCTGCTGTATGATATCCTGGTCCTGCTGGTACTGCTGTGCTGCTGCTGCTGCTGATGATGATGATGATGATGATTCCTGATGCTGCTGCTGCTGATGATGATGATCCTGCTGCTGCTGCTGATGATGATGATGATCCTGCTGCTGCTGCTGCTGGTGGTGGTGTGGAGTACCTGGGAGCCCCTTCTGATGAGGGCCCATCTGGTCCTTGCCAATAGGAGGAAGAGCGTATGCGACAACGGGAGAGGAGGCAATACTCCATTGAGGAGGAACACGAGGATGAGGTGCTGGAGTGGCTGAGTAGAGATGACTATCTGTGCGAGAAGGGACACCGGCTGTACAGGACACCAAGCGGAAGCAGGCTGCTGGGAGAGAGAAGGCGGAGAGTATGGGCTACACTTCGGAGGTGGTCCTTGGCACATGCAAACCTGGTACGGAGAAGCTGAGCTGAAGAAATCTGGCCAGGCACGGTTAAGCTGACGGACAGAGAGACCTACGGTCATGGCCAGGTTGCAGCTTCTGGAGGGTGAGATCCGCCACCGAGGAGCACCAGCAGCCCCTCTCACTATCCTCTCTCTCTGGCAGCCTGCTGAGAGCCAGTCCTCTTCCGGACGAGAGTCAGTTCCTGTCTCCAGGCAGTGTTTCTGTGGAGCGTGCCACGGCGGAAAAACCCGTGGACAGCTGTTGTAACTGTGGTGGAGCGCGTGGAGGACTCCCTGGTGCGGTGGGAGAAAAGAGACCGCACATCCACCCACAGCCCTACCCGCATCCACCCCCAGCTCCACCTCCACAGAAAGGCAGAGAGCCAGACAGCAGGAGGCCAGAGCCACACTGTCCTGCTGGAGATCAGGGACACCATCCAGACCAGCATAGATCTCCTTCTCTCTCAGCTGGTCCACACCGACTCCTCATCCTCCAACCACAAGCCCCTTCCTCACCTATGTCAACCAGACCCTCGTGGAATGGCGGAACCCCAGCACCAGGTGGGTGAAGGACCGGATCACTGAGCTGCTTCACAACCCTCCAGATCCAGAGGAACCTGCTCCCACCCAGTCCAGGTCTTGCTCCTCACCCCAGGTGATGTCCCTCCCATTCCAAGGCTTTCCACAGGCCCTCACCTACCAAGGCTACGGCTACCAGGAGGGCCAGCAGCACAGGCAGCCCTTCCCATTCCAGGCATAGGTACATCGGGTGCCACCTGATGCCACCGACGCCAATGATGCCACCTATGACACTGATGCCACCCACGCCACCGATGCCACCAACGCCAGTCCTCACACCAGCTGCAGACCAGACAGCCCCACTACACTTGCTCCTTCCTCCACCCCACAGCCAAGCCAGCCTCAGTAAATCTGTTGTCGGTACTGGGGGCTGACACCCCATGGCATGGAGGAAGGAGCTCTCAACATCACGGGTCTGAGCCAGCTGTCCGAGAGCTTTCTCAACACACCGTCACCTGTTGTCCTCTCAGGGCCAGGCACCCCAGTGGGGCTTCAGACCAGCACTCCAGCACCAGCCACCCCACAGCAACCTGGACCCTTCACCCCTGAGACTGGGCACACCTCCAAGTGACCAAGAGGAGTGACAGAGACTGCTGGCTGGCTACCTGTTGACTTTTTTGGACACTTGATTGGGACATTTTTCTTTTATAGCTTGTTGTTCAATAAAGTTTATCTTTGATTCACACACTTGCTTCATTCTTTTTTTGTAATAAAGTCTTGGTGGAAACTTTTAGAATTGGTTTAAGCCTTTGCATGCTTGTGGGATGGGTTAAGATAGCAGTGGGGTGAGCAGGGATACCTGTGGGATGGGCAGGGATACCTTTGGATGGGTATAGCGTGTGATAGATAAACCTCCAGTGCAAGCATAGTGGGACTGTATGGTCCACCCTCCCAGGTGCCACACCTATGGCCCTTTTTATTATCAATAATATAATGTAATAATCATCCACACATGTCAACACAAATATAAACTCTTTATTAAATTCCCTGATCATTGTAGGGCCACTCAACATACATGGCCCAATCTCATCAGTGTGATGAGACAGGCTGAAGGAAGCATCCATTAAGCATGCTATGCATCCTGTCTTGCCACTCCACCGCTCCAGGCTGGGGAGTTGCACCAGTGTTCAGGAAGTTGCACTGCTTCTTCCCTTCACGTGAGGCTCTGTTGGGCCTTGCACATCCTCAGTGCTATCAGGTTTTGCCCTTGTCTCCATTCCCCAGGCTCCATGTCCCCATTTCCTTGTGGTGGAGTCCACGAGCCTGTTCTGCAGACTGGGCAGTGGGTGCGCAATGAGATTGTGCAGGATGCAGCAAGCTTCCACGATCCTCCTCACGGTCTCTGGGCGATGCTGCATGGTGGTGAGAAGTACCTGGAACCTGTTGGCCAGGATGCCAAAGGCGTTCTCCACCACCCGCCTTGCCGCTGGACAGCCTGTAGTTGAAGATCCTCTCTTTCACGGGTGAGGAGTCTGGAGGTGTAGGGCTTCATGGACGGTAGGTTCCTGAGGGAGAAGGCATCATCCCCCACGATGAAGTAGGCACATCTTGCGTGTCATTGTGCAGGGGGTCTGGATCTGGGAGCCCACGATGAGGTTGCATTCCAGCCCCTCCTTGAGGTCACTGGCGTTGTATACCTGGCTATCTGAACATGAGCGTTGCCTGAAGCATCAATGTACATGAACTGTGTAGTCAGCATCGACCATGGCGAAGAGGGACGATGCTGAAGAAGCCCTTGTAGTTGAAATAGTGGACCCCGACTTGGCTGGAGCTTTGCAGGCCACGTGCTTGCCATCTATGGCTCAACGGTTTGGGGAAATTCCACTTCTGATAGCACTGCTCTGCAAACTTTCTTCCAGCCTTCTTCAGTGGAGGGGCACTGGAGGAGCTCCTTCATGTATTCCTCGATAATGGCCTGCACCACTTCTCTGACCACAATGCTGATGGTGTTTGGTGGCACCCCCCAGCCGTACTGCATGATCCTGTAGGTGGCCCCTCAGGCCAGGTGGCACAGAGTCAGTGCCACCTTGAGCCCAGGTTCCAGGCTAGGCCATCAAACATCAAACATGGCTGGAGGCATCCTCATGAAGTTCTGGACACCCGAGTGTCTTCGTTCCTGAGCCTCATCAGCTGTGTACAGTCTGTACTCTGCTTCTCTGGTATCCATCTTCGGACCCAGACACTTCTTGGCTGCCTCTTTTTTCTTCCGTAGTAGAGTTCACAGAGCCTGTAGATGGCTTCGCACTGTTGCAGAAGGATGGTGGCTGCCAAAAGGACTTTGTTACAATCCACGGTGGACATGACTGGATGCTGTGGAAGAGCAAGAGTCAGATGAAGGCTGCAGAGGTCTGCACAGCTGAGCTGCTGGGCTGAAGTGAGATCCAGATGAGTTGCTCCCCCTTTTATAGGCAGTATAGGTTTCCCTCTAGGTGTCCCTTTGCCTCCTCTAGGCATCCTCTAGACATCCTTAATATCCGAGATAGGTCCCCTCTGTGAAGGTTTTTTCCCTTTTTAAATGCTTTGTTTCCATGCTGCATCCGCTAGGCATCCATTCTGCATCTGTCTGCGTCCGTTTCCGTTTCCTCCCTGTGTCCATTTACCGCTGGAGCAGATGGAGTTGCGCGGATGCGCAGCGGATGCTAGCGGATATAGCGGATGCGTAACAGATGCAGAACAGATGCGCTTGCAGATGCCTAGCGGAAGCAGAACGGACGCATTGGATACATTTTCTGCTCAAAAGTTTTGAGCAGTTCAAAACTTTCTGAGCGGATTAAACGTCAATTAAATGGATGGCTGGACGGATAGAGAGGATGAAAAACGGACGCAGTGTAGTACGAACGGATACATCGAGTTAACCAACGGATGACAAGTGTTTTCCTCCATTTTCCATCCATTGGTGCAGTGTGACAGGGGCTTTAGGTAATAGTCTTTACAGACAGTTAAGGGGAATGATCGCTCAGTGGCTCAAGATCTGTGGTGGGATACAGTCAGTTCACACCACTTCAGGAGAACCAGTTGTTAACTTTCTGAGCAGTTTGTTGAACTGGTTTTTGGAAGAAATCCTTAGGGCAGGAAACCAGTTGTTAAATTATTTGAATCTCACCACTTGGTTCAAGACCCAAGCTCTGTACAATGGGGTAATATCTTATTATTTGCTCCTGCTCCTGCTCACATAACAGGTTGAAAGCATACAAATCTGAGAGATAAATAGGTTCTTCTTCTTTGATAAAATGAATGTCTGTATGTCTGCATTATAACATATAATATACATTCCCTACATGATAGAGCTCCAGATAACTTACAATAATACATTTAATACGTTCCTTCTTTCTTTCTTCTACCCAACAGTTTTTTTTAGAGAATTCAGTGATTTTTTCAACTGTGTCTAACAAGTAAGCTTTTGTTTAATTTTTTTTAAATGACACCAAAGAGCTCCAAATAGAGAAAACAGCACTGTTGAAAGAATACGAAGGACTGTCTTTTGGGGGGAGGGATTGTCCCACTCCCACTCCAGTTCTGCGTTGAAAATTGAATTGGACAAAAGCTCAGTTAAGCTCTTTTCTGATGCTGTATTATATTTTGTCTCTCCCTCTTTCTATTTCTGGTGGATCCCTTATCTTAACCCAAATCTGAGTTATTCTTCCTTATTCTTTACTGCAATGCTCATTCCTTGAAAACAAGAACACCCTGTAAAATACAATTAATATATGTTGCTAACAACCTAGAGGAGTTATTTTCAGTTTATTCTTTCCTTAATATTGTAATGCAATGATAGAATAAATAATGGCCTTGAGTAAAAAGAATAAATTATGATAGAACAAACATTTTGTCTCTTTGGTGCAGCTGATGATTCATTATTGTAATTTATGTTATTTAATAGAATTTGTATATTATCAATAAAGGTTGATGAGAGGATATAGTGATAAGAAGAAGGGAAGTGTAGAGTTGTAATTGCAGGAATGTTCCAATCTTGGATAGCAAACCTCAGATAAAGAATGTTTCCAAGTAAATACAACTCAGGCAAACAAAATCACTAATCTAAAGGAGGATTAGAGAGGGGAAGTAAATATATGTTAGTCTTTAACTAGAGATCATTAATTGTATGGATTACTGTGCTAAACAGTAACAAAAGTTAAGCAGTGACTTAAGTTAGCCAATGATGGAGGATAACTAGAAATGTGTATAAATGTAAGACTATACTCCAATAAAGATCATCATGATCCAATTGTTCATGATCAATCAACTTGACTGCCTCATCATTACAACAGGGAAGCAATAAAGGCAGAAGAGGAAACCAGGCAGAAAAGGGAAAGAGAAAGAGGGTGAGAAGGGCAAAGTAGAGAGATAGCAAGCCAAGGAAGGAGGAAACGTTAAAAAGTAAAGAGAGAAAGAGACCAAGGAGGAATAACAAACTTATCTATTTCAAGTACATTTTAGCAGTGTTCCAATGTTTAAGGAGTGGACACAAAGATGAGGGGGCTAACCTCAGAGGTGGCATTCATCAGGTTCTGACCACTTTTGGAGAACTAATAGTGGAAATTTTGAGTAGTTCTAGAGAACCAGCAAATACCACCTCTGACTAGCCCTGCCTCATCTATTCTCTTCCTCCCAAATCCCAGCTGATTGGCTGGGTCTTCTTTTGTTGCCCTGCACAGGAGAATGGAGCTGGAAAGCAGGTTATTGGGGTGAGGAGGGAATGAGATTTTGCAGTAACCTTCCCCCTGGAGTGGGGTGGAAATGGAGATTGTACAGTACCCTTCCCCTGCCATACCCATCAAGCCATGCCCACCAAGCGACACCACACCCACAAAGCCATGCCCACAGAACCAGTAGTAAACATTTTTGAATCCCACCACTGGTCAACCTATTCTTCAAAGCACCTGAATTCAGGAAAAGAAGCAATGGATGAGATTGGAGAACCATTTGTCTGAAATGTTATAGGGTTTCCTGCTTAGAAGGAGTTGGACCCACTGGTTCTAGAAGAACAATGATGCCATTGTCCATACTCTATCCAAAATGGGAAGGAAATACAGAGTTAGTGTTTGCCCACTTCAACACCTATTTTTTGAGCATTAGTTTGAATCAAATGCACTTATAGGGTTCCATGGGGAAAAAATAAGAGCATGAGAAGTGGAATAATATCATCCAGCTAGAGCTGAAGATACGGCAAGAATTTTTGCCAGGGGAAAGCCAAACTACATGAGCTGCACAGGTGGAGCCTTACAAAGAAACACAGACAAAGCAGATTCAGTTTGGAAGGAATCAGGGTAGCAATCACAACATCATGACTCTACTAACAAACAGAGTCAATCAACATCATGGGCTCTTGCAGGCCCACAGCTGTTTTGACATTTTTGCAAACCTCTGTGGGAGTGCTCATAAAGCCTCCTGTTCAATTGTAGGAAGGTGTGGAAGAGCATTTACTCTTCAAAACTCAGTGGTTCCTTTTTGTCATTCTCATAGGCTGGTTTTCTAACTTGTTACTTTAAATTGTCAGGATTTTTTAAAAAAATATTATTGATACTCCTTACCCAATTTCCTATCTCATCCTTGCATAACCCATTAAGTTTAGACTAATCTGGAATGCATATGCAAGCACACATACACACACCCACACCAATATTTATTTTTTTAATTTATTTTATTTGGTTTGTCAATTGCTTACAAGATAATAGGTACAAGTAAAAACATAGTTATGAATACATGGATACATATAAGAAAAATAAAAGAAACACTAGGATAGGGACTGTAGGCACGTTGGTGCGCTTANCAATAGTAGACAGTCAAAGGTTAAAGTTTTTGGGGTTTGGGGAAGAAACCACAGAGTCAGGTAGAGTATTCCAGACAATCTGTTGCTGAAGTCGTATTTCCTGCAATCAAGTTTGGTGCAATTAACCTTGAGTTTGTACCTGTTGCTTGCTGATTTATGTCCTGTTATTTTTTTATTAGAGCCTTAATATGTTCAAATTAGGACTGGAATTTTATAAACAATATAGCCTGCTGCTTGGGAATTAAAGTAGTCCAGTTTGGAAAAATGACATTATCAAACTTATTGTGAAAGGTTGGATTTAATATTATCAGTATAGAGGATAGTTGGATTGAATTTCAGTGTGTTCTTCCAGCTTGTGATACATAGAGGAAAGATGTATGGGATGTTCTAAATGTTGATGACCTAAGTGGCCATATATAAATCAGATTGGCTTTTATGATTTCATACCATTAATAATTTTTTCTTATTTTTTGAATTTTTGGGGGAATTTTTTTGGGAATTTTTTGGGAAATATCAGAAATTGAGGCCCTTTTCTACCACAAAATATTTCATCCTTAATCTTCAATGGCTTTATGATAAAACAAAATGTTTATTATTTCTACCCTTAGGAAGGATTTCTTGTAACTGTAACTGAATGTACAAGATATAATTTGAGGTGAATAATACATTTTTTATTTAGGTGTTTAGCAAGTTAAGGTTTAATAATCAAAACATTTCATCATTACGATGTGAATTATAAAGTATTTCAGCAGATAAAGATATTGTGGGCTGATAATATCCAAATTTTTTTTTAAAAAAATGACCGGATATATTCAGGTTCAATGCATATTCAGCTTTGAATATTAAAATAACAGCAACAATATTACCAAATTTGACCATGTTTTCAATGTCTAAGGGACAAATCATGTCATGGTAATGATTTTTGAAAACCAAGTTCCTATGACTGAAGGAGAGTTGAAACAGAGAAGGAGATGAAGGAAAATATAATCTGTATTTTCTCCAGGAGTTGCCTAACAGTACTTTCATATTAAGAAAGAAAGAAAGAAAGAGAGAGAGAGAAAGAGAAAGATGGAGAGGGAGAGGGAGAAAAAGAAGAGAGAAAGAAAAGAAAGGGAGAAAAAAGAAAGAAAGATCAGAAGAAAACAAGGAAACCATCTGGATAAGTGAAGGTGAACTCAAAAAAGACTATTTCTTTCTAAAATTATCAATTTCCCAATTTATCAGCTTGTGGATTCAGGTATTTATAGATACATGTGCTGGGATATGCTTGAGTATTTGACAATTTTAAATCTTAATTATGGAAGTATGGAGTAGAAATACTGTTAAAGTTGATTTGAATTTGCTCATTTATAAAGCACTAATGTTGAATTATTATTTTTTTAAAAATGAAATGATCAGTCTGCTACATATACTCTAAAAACCGCACACTCCAACACATATAAAGTTAGAAACATATCCTTCTTTACTTTTTTGCAATGAATTATAGTATTTATTATTCAGTAGAAGCATACTGATTAATACCCATTAATAAAATGCCATCAAGGTAGTATGAGAAATGGAAAACTATATGTACCTAATGGATCTTGCTGATTGTTCAGTGACATGTTCAACTCTGAAACAGAAATTAACTTACACCGATAGTGAAGAAAAATAATTATGATGTCCTTGGAGGGCAAGAAAGAGGAAATCAATAGATACTAAGCCAAATGCAGTAGATAACACAGGACCTGGCTTATCCTGAGACAGAACAAGACAAATGACTAAGGCAGCTGATTGGCTATCATGTAAAGACAGTGAATTATAAACCCTATAATTTATTATTATTGGATTTTTATTCACAAGGAAATTACTTTCTGGAAGTGGAATTTATCTTTATAGAAGTTTGTGCCTGAAATGACCAAATAAATTGTTCAACCCCAGAAACTATTCACTTTGACTAAAGAGAAGCAAAATAATTTTCCTTTAAAAGAAGCAAAAAATATTATTATTATTACTATTATTATTGTTGTTGTTATTATTATTATCTGTAATCGTATATTAGCTTTTTTGTTTGTTGAGTTATTACAGGGCTTAATGCATGGAAGATTGTTGTACTATTATAAGAATAAAATCTATATCTGTATCTTAATTTGTAAAAAAGAACTTTTTTTTCAAACTCTCAATAACCTTAAGAGTAGGGAGTATTTTTAATGTAGAAATTTCCATTGATTAAAAATAGTTTGACTTGCTAAGAATAATTTAAATAATTTTTCAATCAGTGGCTTTTTCTAATAAGGTTTACTAACATCTGTGTGTATTTATAGGTGCGTATATATGTATTTCACTGGTAACTATTAGGGGAAATTGCTGATATTTTTGTTGTTTCAAAGCATTTCATACAGAAAATATTTTTTGCTTCACTAGCAAATATTAAAATAGTTCTCCTTGTGCACTCAATCTCCAAAGTTGTATCAGCATGGCTTAAAAGGCTGTGAGTTAATTATCCTTGTCCTATACATAGATGTGACTTTGTAAAGCGAGGAATTGTGCTAAAGCCATAAATCTTAAAGAAAATTGTAATAGTGTCTCACATTGGCAAAATACCACATGCCATTGTGAACTGAATAAATTTAATTTTCAATACAGATATTGACCAAAGACACCACTTTAGGACTTTGCTGTAAAATAGATAAGATTAGAGAAGGATAAGAAGAAACATGGCAGAAAATAGAACAGAACAGAACAGAAGTAATTTCATACCGATTCTCCACAGAGCCAAAGAAATCCAGTTAGAACTTTTCTCTCCACCATTCCTATATAGTCTTCTACTTGATTATCTGCAGCAACATGAAATCAAGACAGACCCATACATGCTTTAAAACATCTCTATGCAGAGAAAAGTGTAAGCAGAACTGCCTATTGACACTTCTGGCACTCAAAAAAGACTGTTTACATTCAAGTGAGAACCTCTGGGAAACATAAAGATTACCGGGGGAAGTAAATGTCAGGATATGACATACACAAAAAGTCCTACTTGCTGATATTTGGAAGACAGTTTCTATCTCAGAGTTGTACCAGGGGACTGACTGAATAATGTAAGGGACTTTAACAGAGGTCAAAATTTATGTTGTGCCCTTTTTCTCCATGGGATGATAAAACTGCTATTATTTTTTAGGGTTGAGCTCTAGAGTTTTCATATGCATACACAAGCTTTGGTCTGGCTGCCTTTGCTAAGAGAACAAGTTAAGCTAGTGGAAAATCCTGACAGCCTGAGAAATTGTTCAAATTACACAAGTCAATGAATCAGAAGAATCAGAGTGGTAACCATCCATATTCTACAAGGGAGATAAGAAAACTATGATTCTCTCACTCAACCTGATGTTGGCAAACTATAATTTCCAGAATTCCTAATCTCGCCATAGGTGCTAGGAATAGTAATTTAGTGATACGTAAAATGTAACAGTTTCTTCATCCTCATTTATTTTTGGTGTCTTAGAATAGTTGATAATATTGTAATGATGTATTATTAATGGGGTTCATGTCCTAAAAGGTGGGGAAACTTCGGTATGATGCAGGATATTGTCTGAAATGTTATAGGGTTTCCTGCCTGACCAGGGGATTGGACTAGAAGACCTCCAAGGTGCTTCCAACTCTTCTATTCTACTCTGTTCCACTCCTATTCCCATTTCTATTATTTCTATTCATTTGATTAAAAGCTATTTTTTACTAGCTTGATTTGATGGAAGACTAATTGGAGATAAAGAGAAGGGAACTGCTTCAATTGTTTCAGGGGAGACAGTCACCCAGCTGAGCAGGAATCTCTTCTCTCTTTGGGCCATTTTTATTTTTTTCTTGGGTAATATAGCAAATTAAAATAAATCAAGACCAAATTCTCACTTCAGAATTTAAGGGATCAACGAGGTGGGAAAAAAATGAAAATTCCCTTTGTTTTTCAAATCTGGAAAATGTGAGGAAAGGAGAGGAGATTATTGATAATCATGAGTGGTGATACATAGGGGAGCCAGCAAATCATAATAAATAAAGAATTGCATTTGCTCCTGTTTTAAATATGACTGATTTTATACTCTTCTACTTCCCACTTGTTTACATTTATATAGTAAATAGGTGTTGCTGTAAGAAAGGACAAGAAAAAAGTTTTTAAGTAAACCCTAAGTAAGAAAAACTACATCTCTTTTGAATATTGTCTGAGAGAAATGCAAACATGAGTCAGATTTTTATATATATTTAATCAGGTTTTTTTAAAAATAATATGTCGACATGGAAATAGGATAAGACAAACCTAACATTTATTTTTTAAAAAAACAGCAATAACATTGAAGTTGACAGGTTCACCAATGTCTAGTCAAAAATTAGTTGTGTTCACTGTGTTTAGAACTGCAGCTTTAATCGTTAAATGGCAATGTGGTATTTGAGTTCAGTCTCTTGATTATGGGATGCAAGATGGCTACAATTAGTATGTTTATTCTCTCCAGCCATACCAATTTCATCTTGCCCTTTAAAAAGTTTCTGCTTCCACAATGTGTCACCTTTTGAAACTTTATCTAAGCACCAGATCTCATAACTGAACTCTTCTAGGGGTGATTTCTTAAAACCATACGGTCATCAAAGTTCTGCTGAGTGCATTGCCATGTTGTCATCCAAAATTAACTGCCTGATGTGAAGCCTATGGTTCACCATGTCCTAGCAAATCATTAGGTTTCATTTATTTTAGAACATTGTGATCTGGACACGCACTGGAAACAGATGTTGAAATTTCCTCTCTGTCACCAAATTGTCTAGTAAATATAGTGACAATTCCATTGAAACCCTCCAGGAGTTGGAAGAATTAACTACACAACCTAATTAACTTTGCCACTTTGTTTGACATGTAGCTTGCACAGAGAAGGAGGATAAATAACAAATTAGAAGTGTGGTGAGAGAAAGAAGGGTGCACTGAGAAAACTGACATATGTTTTCTTTTCTTTTTTTCAAAAAAAAAATCAAGAAAACAGAAAAATATTATAAACCCTTAAAAATATTAAACCCTGGACTGGCTATATACCAATCTGAAAAATCTGTAGGTTCAAAGCCTCATCCCAAGCAAAGCAAAACTTCCTTGAAGTCTGATTTAAGTGCTTATTTACATTGTTTCTGAAAAGAGTAATTGATATCTAAACAGCCAACTGATATTCATTCCTAATGTCTCCTCTCCATGCCTTCCTTTACATGACATTATATTTAACTACTATATTTCCATGAAAGTTGATGTTTATAAACCATTTAAATGCAGTGCTCAATTTTAAAAATAATTTTCCTGTTTCACAAAGCCTAGAACATGCATACTGAGCAATGGCAGCGTTTTATGAAGATAAATAACTGCTCTCAGAAAATTCGAGGAAATCCTCTTGAGTCAGTTCTGAATAAATATCAGTTTAAAGATTAAGGAGAGGGAGAGAGAGAGAGAACAAAACAAAAGAACAAACAAAAGAACTTCAAACATGAAGAGAAACTGGAAGGCAAATGAAGGTAATCTTACAGTAATCTTACAGTGCTGTTTTGTTTCACTCAATGCTTTTCAATGGAATTAATGGAAAATAATTTCCCAATGTGCCTGTCTTTAGGTATTTTATCTGTTAGATTTACATCTTACCTTTTTTCTCAGATCTCAGAGGAAACTCAAGTATCTCCCTTGATAGAATCCCAATATAAATCCTGTGAGGTAAGTTGGGCTGAAAAAGCATGAATAGCTCAAAGTCAGCCAATGATGTTTTGAATTTTGTTTAGTTTAAAATTGAATCTGGGTTTCCTGATCCTATACTTCCTATACTTTATTTAGATGGTGGAGAGAAGATATGAGAAATGTGGTGGCCTAATAGTGAAGACACTTGCCTCCCACTTGGAAATTTGAGAGTTCAAATCCTAGATAGTGGCAGATGTTCTTCTACTAGGGCTCAAGAAAAAAAAATGTTGTTAACTCTGTGTAGGTGCCAGGAAGGGCAGGGCCAGTAAATGCTTAGTTCTAACCAGTCACCCGGATTCTACCACAAATAGGTACTGCAGGGTTGTAAAAAGGGAGATTTTATCCTTTAAGGAGTTATACTAATATGCAGGAGCACAGATTCATTTTTCAGATAGCAGATAAAAATTGCACAATGATGTCTACATATGTGAAGATTAGGGTCCATATTTGTTTGTGATGCAGTAATTTATAATACACACAATAATCAGAGTAATATATTATAGAAAATGTATGTAATTAACTGGAGGAGGATGAAAATAGGGCAGACTGCCTGTTTTCCAATTCAAGATTTAATATTAGAAGTTATTATATTTTTACTGGAATCCAAAAAAATATCAGCATGGTATTCAACCATCCTGGAATGACTTCCAAACCAATGGTTAAAACCACTCTTAGAGTGGATCCCTTCTGCTTGATTTCTGATCATATTCAGGTGATACTTTTTGGCTGAAATAACATTTATAGATTTTTTTCTCCCTTTATCAAACTCTGTAGCTATCTGCGATGAGACCTCTCCATTTACTTATCATGAGTGCTCATTATGAAGAGGTGGAATAAAATGTAGAAAGTTTCATACGCTGATTATTTCTTTAAAAAAAATAATCTCTGTTTGGGGATTTTTCTTTGATAAAGCGTCTTGTTTTTACCTGAAGTCAATCTATAGATCCAGAGGCAACTGTAAAGCTTCTAACATTACCTAAAATAGCTTTTTGAGAGTAAAAGTGTCACAACTTTTATTGTCCAATATCTCAATGTTCCCAGCCCTACAGCAGTAGAAGTGCATGCAGGTCTCAGGAGAAAGAGGGAAAAACTTTGTAATAATAGAGTTAAATCACATGGAAATCAGTCTTCAGGCATCCAGAAACAGTGGGATTTTGATATACAGGACCAATGTCTTGAAAAATACAGATTAATTCAAATCTTGAAAAAGATACAATCAAAATTCCATAAACATCTGACATGGTGCATGGTTATTAGGATATAATACAATCTTTGTAAAGGATCTATGCCTGTGCTTCTGAAATCATGGATCATTTTACTTCTATCCCCAACCTCCTACCCTTAAAATGATGCTATAGGCACTGCACATCAGAACAACTCGACACAAGGACAGTTTTCTGAATGCCATTACTCTGCTAAACAACTAATTCCCACAACACTGTCCAACTATTTTTACCAAGACTATATTACAATTATTCTTCTTGTCCTTACTCGTACCGACTCTTCCCATTTATGACTATAACCATGTTGCATTTATCTTTACAATTTATATTGTTTTATTTGTTTCCTAGTATGATTTGATCGCTTATTAGTAATCTATGACTATCACTAAGTGTTGTATCTTATGATTCTTAATGAATGTATTTTATTCTTTCTTTATGTACACAGAGAACATACGCATCAAAGACAAATTCCTTGTGTATCCAATCACATTTGGCCAATATTCTATTCTATTCTATTCCATTCTGTTCTGTTCTGTTCAAGTCTCTTCTGTTCTGTTCTGTTCTGTTCTGTTCTAAAAAGAAAATATTTTGTTCATTCACATAAAGGATTTAAATGCACAGGGTAATGCATAGTTTAAATTCCCAAAAGGCAGAGATACAAAGGAGGATGCATACTTAAGCCAGGGCTTACTAAATTCTTTATTATTGTTCTAATACACCTTTTAAAAAGTAACAAAAGTAAATCCCGGAAAAATCATGCAATTCTTCATCTGCAGCATTCAACTTTTGAAACAAATGTATTAGGTTTTTTTCTAAAAAAAAAACCCTAAAAAGATAAAAACAGAGAGGAATTAATAGTTAATATGTGAAAGATGAAAAAAACAAAACAAAGATAAAATAAAGCCAAGTGTACAAAAAAAAAAGAGAAATAGCTTCCAATTTTGTTTTACAACAGTCATAAGTATGAATTTATATTTATCTCTTAGTCTAAGGTTATAATATAATTTTCATTCTTTTTTTTTTAAGAAAAAAACTAGTTTTCCCAATCATCAAACACATAATTCCATTTTTTTCTGTTTCTCACAGAAAGTCCAAAACAGGTTTCCAATCAGCATTAACATTAATAAGTGAGTTTTGCTTATCAAAGCAGTTTAATTTTTGCTATCTCAATCAGCTTCATTAACTTCCCTAGCCCTTCTTCCATCTGTGTAATATCTGATTCTTTCACCTTTGTTTTGCTGCTGTTATAGATTTTTTTTAAAAGTTCCATTATTTTTTTCTTGCTTTGTCAATCAGCCCCAAAATATCTGGCTTCAGTTGGATATTCATCTTTAAACTCTTCTAAATTAATGTATTTTGAATCAAAAACCTTTTGAGATTTTTACATGTTCGCCAAGCACAATAAAAAGTCCCTTGTTCACATTTACGAAATAAATTCAATGTATGTTTAATACATTTTAGACAATTTTTTCCAGTGATAAATGCCAATGATACATGGTTTTATAAAATTTCTCTTTAAGGGGCTAACATAATGTAAATTTCAATCTTTTCATGCACATGTATTCAATTCTTTGATTTTTATATTATAGCCACAATTTTAGCCCATTTTATCATACATTCTTTTACTTGTCCTTTTTCCATTTCAGTTTATATCTTTTAGCAATAACATTATTTGCACATAGTTCTTGTTCAAATTGATATAGAAACATATTGCTTTTACTATATCAGTATAAAACTCTGTGAAATAGACAATGTCAAGGCATGAAAAGATGTTGAAAGATAACCTTGTAAAAGTTATGATGGACGTGGGCAAAGATGTCTACCTAGGCAAGGGCAGGAAAGAGATACCTCAAGGAATTTGGAAATGCTACTTATTTTAGAGGGTATAAACAAAAACTTAAAAACTATTTAAGAATAGATTGTCAATGTTCTCAAAAAAATGACGATGACAATGACGATGACAGCAACAACAATAACAACAACAACAACAATAACAGCAACAATAATGATAATAGTAATAATAATAGTAATAATAATAGCAATGGTGGCAAATTGTACCAGCAGACAATATTTGAATATCTCCTAAAAATTATGGATGGGTGAATGGAGAGAGGAGAGAAAGAGAGAGAGAGGGAGAGAGAGGGAGGGGGAGAGAGAGAGATAAGGTAGGGTAAAGTAAGGTAAGATAAGGTAAGGTAAGATAAGATGGAGTGAATATAGAATGGCTAAAATGATGATGATGATGATGATGATGATGATGATGAAGAACATGATAATGATGATATAGAGATGATAGTGATGTTAGATATAGATAGATATATAGATAGATAAACAGACAGATAGAGATACAGATATAGTCGAGAGAGATAAAGAGAGATGAGAGAGAGAGAGAGAGAGAGAGAGGGAGAGGGAGAGAGAGAGAGAGAGAGAGAGAGATACAGGAAATATATCATGTGGTCTGTTTAAATAACTATTTTCTTTCCGGACAGAGCAGTAATGTCTGCAGGAGGAAGTGAAAATGGATATGACAGTAGTTGCATTGTGATTGAAGCCTTGCTCCTTTGTACATGCATGAAATATCAAACAAATAGAAAAGGGGAAAAGAGTTCAGTTGATCACTACCTTGTCTCTTTTGACACCCACCCATCTCTGTCACAAAGAGATATGGACACTTCAGCTTTCTAATTCCATTTATTGCATAAGTCCTTTTATTAGTTCAAGCTCTATTCATTATTGAGCTAGTTAGCTTTTCCTCTTAAAAGGTATGGCCAATACTTACATCTGGTTCCTTCCAATTTTGAAATGGGCCAGTGATATGTGCAAGGATGACATTGAAAAGTCAGCTTCTATAAGGTGCACATGGAACTGGGAAAATTCATAAGCAGCCTATAAGATTAATCAGATTTGATCCATACTTCCTTTTATACTTCTTACTCACTAGAATCTCCCAAGAGTTCTATTCTTAAAATGTCTCCCAATTGCTCAAAGGACATAGCAATAGCAATAGCACTTAGACATATATATCACTTCACAGTGCTTTACAGCCCTCTCTAAGTGGTTTACAGAGTCTGTCTATTGCCTCCAACAATCTGGGTCCTCATTTTACTCACCACAGAAGGATGGAAGTCAACCTTGAGTCTAGTGAGATTCGAACTGCCAAATTGCAGGCAACCAGCAGTCAGCAGAATTAGCCTGCAGTACTGCATTCTAACTACTGTGCCACCAGCTCTTAGCATGGATATATCATGGATACAAGTTTTTTTTTTAAATGTGAATAAACAGTATACTGTATTTTGCTTATTTTACATTAATCTTAGCTTGCTTGTCATAGCCGGTTTTCAATAACGATAGCAGTTCTAGCCAATGCCCGAGGTTATGATTATATAATATAGAATGGATGCCATCATATAACATGGCAACTTCTAGAAGTCTTATCTTTAACATTACAGTAAAATTACTGTGCCCATCTGTTTGGTATGACAACAACCTTAAGGGGATTCTATAACATTCTCTGCTAGAGATTGAATCCCAACCTCCAGTCTCCTCTTCCATAAAAAAGAGGATTTTTTTTTGCTGAATAATTCTATTGAATATGAGGCTGTTAATCTAAATAAATAAAATCAGCAGAAACTAACAAAGCAAGAGAAGCAGAAATTGTATGTTTTTTAAATGTGATTTTTGATACAACAGAAGCACACAGGGCACAACTTAAGTTCATTATAACCAATAACAGAAATTTTAAAATTCTGTTCAAAATTAGAAACAGACATTTTTAAAAGTAATGAGGTGGGTGGGAATGGTTTTTCTTAACCATTTTTATAAAAACAGAGAACAAAACAAATATGAAGGAAGTGCTTCCAATAGTATACCTCAGGGCTATGTTCTGATCCATTCAAAAAGAGATAGTAGATACTTTTCATCATTCTTTACATTGTTCTGATCTCCCTCCCTCTCTCCCTCCCTCCCTCCCCCCCTCTCTCTCTGTCGTTTCTCTCTTTCTCATTTCTCTCGCTCTCGTTTCTCTCTCTCTTGTTTCTCTCTCTCTCTCTCTCTCTTTCTCTCTCATTTCTCTCTTTCTCTCATTTCTCTCATCTATATCTATCACCTCTGTCTTGCTCTCCCCTCTTTCTTTCTCTTATCTCCATCACCTCTCTCTCCTTTCCATCCCCCTCTCTCCCTTCCTCCCTCCCTCCCTCTCCATCCATCCATCCATCCATCCATCCATCCATCCATCCATCTATCTACCTCTATCTCCTTTCCATCCATGCATCCATCGAAAGTAATTTAATAATAACCATTTGTTACCAGGGAAAGAAAACCCAATGAAGCAAAAAAAAAAATCACAAATATAATGGAAAGTTACATACAATTGCACAGTTGTATGACTTGCTGAAAATATTGGCCACTGTGTATGTGATTGTAATAGACATGTAGTAGACATCATTATGAGCCTAAGATTTAAAGGTGGTGGGCTAGAGAAGAGCACATCTTGAATAAAAAAAGACAATGTATAGGAACATAAGCAAGAGTTCTACCTCCCTGGATCTAAAAGGGCAAATTCTTTGCAAATAAAAAGTCCCATGAAATACCACTGCACCAATGGATGCAAAAAGGATGTAAAATGTTAAAAAATGCTTGCCATATATTGGAAAATGCTATGCATCCGTTGTGTACTCACTGCATACGTGTTTCCTATGCTCTATCCCTCGAGCATCTGTCCACTGTGATTTCATGCGTGCAAGAAGTTTTGAGCTGCACAAAACTTTTTGAACGGATGAACTTTCCGCTGCGTACGATGTACATCCGCAACATATACAGACAACAAACGTTCTATGTCCGTTATCATCTGTTAAACGTCCGCTGTATCCTCCCTGCATCCTCTGGCCATTCTCACAACTCACATCCGCTGCAGCTGAAAATAGAAAGAGGGAGGAAACGAAAGGTACATGGAATGTCCACAGAGCCTTAGTAGCATGGAAATAGAAAGGATGTAGCATATGCATCTCGTATATAAAGGATTAAAACGGACAAAACGTTTGTATCTGGGATGTATCTCAACAATATTTAGGATGTCTGGAGGATGTCTAGAGTATGTAGAAGGAACACCTAATGGACTACCGATATTATCCTATAAAAGGGGAGGAAATCACCGGGATCTCAGTATGAGTCCAGCAGCCATGGTGTACAGACCTCTTCACCCTTGGTCTTCGGTCTTCCACATCATCCATTGTTCTCCACCATGGATATGACACAGTACGTATGGTAGCTGCGATCATTCATCACCAGAACCAAAACCTAGTTCAGACTGTTTAACCTTTTATACACAAGGAGAAGAAGGAGATGTCCAAGAGCTCTGTGGATCTGAGGATGGATCGTGAGAAGAATGGAGTTTGGACTGTATGACCAGTTGATGGTGGAGCTGAGGAATGAAGACCTTTTGTGCATTCCATCACTTCATGAGGATGCCTCCAGCCATGTTTGACGAACTTGTAGAGCGTCTGAGACCCAGGTTGACCAAGCTGAGCACCAACTTCCATGCCAACCTGGACCCTGGACTGAAGGTGCATTGACTCTGTGCCACCTGGCCTCTAGAACCACATACAGAAACATGCAGTATGCGTGGAGGGTGCCATACAACACCATCAGCAAAGTGGTCAGAGAAGTGGTGCAGGCCATCATCGAAGAATACGTGGAGGAGCTCCTCAAGTGCCCACTGAACAGGCTGGAAGAAACTTGCAGAAGAGTGGTATCAGAGGTGGAAATTTCCCCACACGTTGGAGCCATAGATGGGAAGCACGTGGCTTGCAAAGCTCCAGCCAACCTCAGGGTCCACTTATTTTCAACTACAAGGGCTACTTCAGTATCATCCTCTTTGCCATGGTTGATGCTGACTAAAAGTTCATCTACATCGATGCTTCAGGCAATGGGTCAGCTTCAGATAGCCAGGTATACAACGCAAGTGACCTCAAGGATGGGCTGGAATGCAACCTCATCATGGGTTTTCCAGATCCAGACCCCCTACCCAATGACACACAAGATGTGCCCTACTTCATCGTGGGGTGATGACGCCTTCTCCCTCAGAACCTACCTCATGAAATCCTACAGTTCCAGATACCCTAACGTGAAGAGAGGATCTTCAACTATAGGCTGTCCAGGGCAAGACAGGTGGTGGAGAACGCCTTTGGCATCCTGGCCAACAGGTTCACGAATACTTCTCACCACCATTGCAGCATGAGGCACATACTGTGAGGAGCATCGTGGAAGCTTGCTGATCCTGCACAATCTCCTGCGCACCCTACCCAATGTTGCAGAACAGACTTGTGGCCCGTCAACAAGGGAATGGGGACATGGAACCTAGTGAATGGAGGCAAGGACGTAACCTGATAGACACTGTGGATGTACAAGGCCCCAACAGAGCTTCACGTGAAGGGAAGAAGCAGCACAACCTCCTGAACACTGGTGCAACTCCCCAGCTGCAGCAGTGGAGTGGAAAGACAGGATGATAGATGATTAGTGGATACTTCCTGGAGCATGTCGCATAACACTGATGAGATTGTGCCATGTATGTTGAGTGGTCCTACAATGAATAGGGCATTATTAAAGAGCTTTTGTTTATTTTGAAATGTGTTGATCAATGAATAAATTGTTAATTGATAAAAAAGGTCCATATGTGTGGCAGCTGGGATGGTGGACCATACAGCCCCACTATGCTTGCACTGAAGGTTTATCTATCCCACAACTATCCTTATCTATCCCACAACTATCCTTATCTATCCCACAACTATCCTTATCTATCCCACAAGCATGCAAAGGCTGAACCATTTGTTAAACCTTTTTGCCAACACTTTATGAAGTAAAAAAAATGAACCAAGTGTCTTAAGCAATGATTACCTTTATTAACTTTCTTAGGTAAACTTTATGACTTTATTAAATAAGTAAAATGAACCCAGAAACTGAATTAAGTGTGTTAACTAAAGATAACCTTTATTAACTGTCTTAAGTAAACTGTATGACATTATTAAAAAAGCAAAATGACCCAAGTAAAGTGTCTTAAGCAAAGATAAAGTGAACAAGTAACAACTCAGTCTCTGGCACTATTCTCAGTCACTCTGAGTCATGTCCATGGTCTCAGCTATTAAGTGGGCAGGGACTGTGGAGGTGGCTTGTGGCTTGAGTGCTGGTCTGAGGCACCATTGGGGTGCTTGGCCTTGAGAGTAACAACGGGGATGGTGTGTTCAGGAAGCTCTCAGAGAGCTGACTCAGTCCCGTGAGGTTGCCCTTCATCAAGACCTGGGATGTCAGGCAAAGTTGATGACAGATTGTCCATTTACAGGCTTGGCTGTGGAGTGGAGGAGGAGGAGTGTAAGTGGGGCTTGTCTGGTCTGCAGCTGGGCGAGGTGTGGCATGCATGAACCTGGGTCTGGACTGGGAAGGTCTGCTTGTGCTGTGGGAAGTCCTGGTCATCGTGGCCTTTGTAGGTGAGGGGCTGTTGAAAGCCGTGGAAGGGCTGTGACATCGCCTGGGTTGAGGAGCAGACCTGGACTGGGTCGGAGCAGGTTCAGCTGGGCCTTGAGGGTTGTGCAAGAAGTGCTGTTATCTTCTCCTTCATCACCTGGTACTGGGCCTTGGGCAGATCCCTCAGGGTGTGGCTCATGTAGGTGATGAAGGTGTGGCGGCTCGAGGATCCTCTGTCCAAGTGGACCAGCTGAGAGAGAAGTTCTATGCTGGGCTTCATCATGTCCCTGATCTCCAACAGGACACTGTGGCTCTGGCCCTCCAGTCTGCCTCTATCTCTGTATCCTGTGGAGCTGGGGGTGGGGGTTCATTGGTCTCTGGTGGCAGCCGCTTCTTCCTCCATTTGTGACAGGGGATCCTCCAAGTCCTCCGGCATGGGTGGTGCAGTTGTCGGGGGGGTCTCTGCTGTGGGCCCTCTGAAGACACCTGCCTGGACAGTGTAGCTGGCTCTTGGCTGGAAGAGGACTGCTGTCTGTGGGCTGTCTGAGGGAGAGGGGTGTCAGAGGGGCTGCTCCTCGTGGCGGACCTCACCCTCCAGGAAACTGCACTTGGCCATGTGTACATATCCCAGTCAGTGAGCTTGACAGCGGCCTGCCAGATTTTTTGAGGTGTAGCTTGCCATACCAGGTTTGCATGTGCTTCCGCCATACCAGGAGTACATCTGCAGTGTAGCCCAGGCTCTCTGCCTTGTCCTCCAAGCTGCCTGTTTCTTCTTGGTGTACGATAGAGTCTGTGGCCCTTTCTCCACAGGTACTCATTCTTCCTCAGCCTTTCCAGCACCTCCTTCCTATGCTCTTCGGAAATGGTGTACTGTTTTCCTCTCTCCTTCTCCTTCCCTTGCCTCTTCCTCCTCTGTCAGGGCCTTCAGGGGCTTGAGCAGCAGGGCCTTCAGCAGCAGGGCTTTGAAGGCCTTGGGGCTGGTCCACCACAGCAGCAGCAGCACCAGCACCAGCAGCAGCACCAGCAGCACCAGCAGCACTAGCAGCACCGCAGCTTCAGAGTCAGTGCCAGGTGGTGGGATGCTGGTTCTGTCCTTCTTGCAGGGCTGGCATGAGGCACCAGCTTCCCTCTTCTTCCCTGACTGACGAACCATGGTGTTTCTTTCAAGATGTATGTGGCAGCATGTCTTTCCTCTGAATGCTGACTGTGTGCGAGCTGCATCCTTTTATATCCACGGAGCTGATGCAATTCATACTCCCCGCATGCGCAGTGAACGCTTTGCATCCGATAAAACATCCACTCAGCATCCACTTGTTTCCTCTAGGTGTCCGTGATGCATCCGCGTCATCCGCTATGCATCCACCCCTTCCGCTATGCATCCGCTTCGCAATTCTCCCCCGGAAGCCCTTCGGATGTTGTCATCCACTTCCATCCGCTGTCATCTGCTAGGCTTCCTATGAACATCCGCTTAACATCCTCGCTACAATACTACCCCCGTCCGTTGTTTTCCGTTCTTTTTATGCAAATTTTCACCACTTTTTGGAGCAGATGACAACGGATGGAGCCACCTCCGAAATTTTGCTCGTCTGCTGTGTCCTTTTTGCATATGTTTTGCATCCGTCGGCCAGTGGGACCTAGCCTTTTCCCAGTAAAGCTGATGGTAGGGCATCAAAGCAGGCTCTGGAAAAGGGTCATCTATATTTCCTTATGGTTATATTTCTACATACTCTGCAGTAGAGAGCTTGCATTTGCCTAACAAATGGCAAGAAAATTCAGGAACAATGGTGATATCATTTTTGATAATCAATGTCTCTGATTCTTTCATTTACTATTTCATTTGGCCTTTTCAGGGTTAATAATAGGCCTAAATATTCAGGAGATGGGCCTAGATTATATATATGGTGGCGGTGAGATTAGCAACTGTCTGACAATGGCAGAGAGATCAGGCGCGTAGAGTCAAAATTATTTAAATCCTGAAATTAGAAACTTGGATCAAGACATGCCTTAACATTTGACATATTAGCTTTAAACCTTAAAACAGCATTAAGGATGCATTCTGGGTACCAAACAAAGTCCTCAGAAAACTTGATTGAATAGTTTCATAATTCCTTGGTTAATGTATGGGCCAAGCTGTATCCCATATAGTAATCAGGTGATTGTTTTAGCCATAAACAGTTTAATTGCTGCTGGAATGCAGTTGTTGATTGTGAGTTCTTTTGTGCAGCAAAAGAAGCATAATTTACCTGTGCTGTTAATTTCCTAGAGGCCTGAAATATTATGCCCAGGTATTTAAAACATTTGACATGTTCTAATTCATGAGAATCTGTGCTTTTTGTCTTTTACTGGGAAAAAACTTAAATATTAATATAATTATAATTAATATTAATATAATAATTGATTATTAATTGTTCCTTATTAAATTAGTGCTCACTTTATGCCTCATGAAGTCAAGGAGAGAATGACTGCATCATCAACACAGAGTAAAACTGGGAGACATCTGTCAGGTAATTTAAGTGCATCAGCTTTCCAGAATGGATTAATCGGACATTGTATGTGGGTATGTGCATGTACATACCCATATACAATATACATATACATGTACATAGATAGGGAATTCATCAGATTTGCAGATAACACCAAGCTGGCAGGAATAGCCAATACCCCAGAAGATAGGCTTAAGATACAAAAGGATCTTGATAGACATGAACATTGGGTACTATCTCATAAAACAGTGAAAAAAAAAGGTTCTTCATTTAGGCAAATGCACAGATATAGTATAGGTGGTACCTGACTCAATAATAGCAAATGTCAAATGGATCTCAGAGTCCTAGTGGTCAATCACTTAAATATGTGCCAGCTGTGTGCTGCAGCTGCCAAAAATGCCAACACAATTCTAGGCTGCATTAATATAGGAATAGAATCAAGATCACGTGTTAATACCATTTTATAATGTTATTGGTAAGAACACACTTGAAATACTACATCCAGTTTTGGCTGCCATGAAGTAAAAAAGTTGTTAAGACTCTAAAAAGTGTGCAGAGAAGAGCAACAAAGGTGACTGGGGGACCGGAGGCTAAAACATAAAGAATGGTTGCTGAAATTGGGTATGTTTAGCTTAATGAAAAGAAGTACTCAAGGTGATATGATAGCAGTGTTTTAATATCTCAGGGATTGCCACAAAGAAGATGCAGTCAAGCGATTCTCCAAAGCACCTGAAGGCAGGACAAGAAGCAATGAATGGAAACTAATCAAGGAGAGAAGCAACCTAGAACTAAGGATACACTGGACACTAGCCGCGAACAGCTCTCCATAAAAAGAGCTGCCGTGGCTCCTGGTTAAGACGGACTTTCGGAACTAAATAAAAGAGCTGATCTCTGGGTCTCATTTCCCGCAAACCAAACACTGGCGATGAGGGTGGGATTCTGAGAAAGGAGATCAGTTGGGCATGTGGTATTGAGAACCGAGCAGATGAAATGGCCGGAACCAACTCACCACCCGCACCATTCAACCCAGCAGCGGAGGACTGGGAATCCTATATCGATAGATTCCTCATGTTCCTGGAGAGTAANCTCGGACAACTGCAAAA
The DNA here is from genome assembly GCA_004320025.1 of Laticauda laticaudata. Taxonomy (NCBI): domain Eukaryota; kingdom Metazoa; phylum Chordata; class Lepidosauria; order Squamata; family Elapidae; genus Laticauda; species Laticauda laticaudata. The sequence continues at coordinate 29,850 of BHFT01022373.1, forward strand.
GAGCTGTATTCCTGACACACTGTGGGCCCACAGTGTTCAAGATGGCCAAGGCACTAGCGAAACCAGACGACATAAAGCAGATGGCCTGGCCGGACCTAGAAAAGCTGCTGAAGGCTCACTACGCACCAACCATCTCCAGCCTCATCAGGAGACATGAGTTTTATAAATGGGATCAGAGGGAAGGCGAAAGCATCGCAGACTTTGTAGCCGCCCTCAGGGACATTGGAGAAGCATGTGAATTCCTGAACATGGACGAAGCCATGAGGGATTGCGTGGTCCTCAGACTGAGAGACCTTACCCTACAAAGCCGGCTGCTAACTCAATCAAAGATCACTATTACTGAGGCTATTGCTGACTCTACCTTCCAGAAGGTTCGACAGAGAAGGGCAGGAGAAACAGCAATCCCATCCCAACCCGCTGAAGATGACGACACAACTAAACTCCGCAGGTCAACTAGGCAACCTAAAAGCCCCGCCTACTTATGTGACTATGTATGGTAGGACCATATCAAGAGGGGAGGGGTGTTCCATCTTAACATACTCCTAATAGGCTATTCCTATTGGACAACAAATACCCAACGCTGATTGGCTACTTTTCTCGACGCCGATTGACCAATAATACCAGGGCTATGATTGGCCAATTCGAGCAGCGGGAAAAACAAGTAGCCATCATTAGACACTAGCCGCAAGCAGCTCTCTATAAAAAGAGTTGCTGCGGCTCCTGGGTAAGATGGACTTTCGGAACTAAATAAAAGAGCTGAAGTTAGGCTGATCTCTGAGTCTCATTTCCCGCGAACCGAACATTTTCCTTGTTTGAAACATAAAGATGATTCCCCTTCTTTGAAATCAATATCTATCACTGAAGCTAAGTCACTTTAAAGTGCATCATAAGCTACAGACACAGCTATCCCAAAGTCTCTTTCATAATAGTTCTTTTTAAATAAAAATGGAGTGCCATTTATCTAACACCAAGAAAGCTTTGTGGTTCTATCGTAAGTAAACAAGTTACATCTCCCTTGGTGAAATGTTGTTCTAAACTTCCAGAGGACATAAGGATATCTGAATGTCCATTTAAGTGAAGTAAGATTGATATCTAGGCTATGGAATGTCTGAAGATATTTGAAATACTTCTGGAGTTAAAAATAGTGAAATAATTACACTAAACTACCTTTCTTTTCTTTTTCTTTTTTCATTTTCTTTTGCTTACTGTTCTTTAGAAAGATGCTAAATTCCCTTCAAAATTAGCTTCAGGATCTAAAATTACTCCGCTAATCACGATTTCAGTGCTGCTTTCCCTTATACTCAAAGACCGATACATCTCTGGAAAACTCCAGCAAAATACAAATCAACATTACAGTGAAAATGCTGAGATACTTAGGGTTTTTGGTTATTTAGTTGCTTTTGCTAAGTGATACTCTCTCAGTTACTTCTGCCAACCTAGCAGTTCTAAGGCATGTAAAAATGCAAGTAGAAAAATAGGGACCACCTTTGGATTAAATTAAAAATAATAAATTATAATAAATAAATTATAAATAATAAGTAATAAATTAAAAAAACCAGACTCCTATCTTGAAATATTCCATTTTTTCAGGATAATAATCCCACTAGTTGGCCAGGAGATGAGGAAAATACTTTAGAGATATATCTAAGTAAACTAGCTAGAAATGACACATACCTATCATGCTATTATTTTTTCAGAAGAGCCAACAGTATTCAAACTGCAGAAAATGAAGGTAAAAAATTCTGTTCTGTACAGAATTCAAAACAAATAAATATTCAATTCTTTAGGGTTAGTTTGCTGTTCATGTTTTCAAAAATGAGTTGGCAATTTTTTTTTGGGGGGGAGTTTGAATTTATATGAGTGCAAGCACTTTTCTATAGTTCATACAAACATACATCCTTTTTATAGGATTTTACTCATTTCTGAACTAAAATGGATGGATGGATAAATAGCTGCTTTAAAAAGTCAGGTGACTAAGATGCTTTAATGAATAGCAAACAGATTCTGTGCATAGTCAAAGTCTGAAGAAATCCTTCCAAATCATTGTTAAAGGATATACAGCCTATAATCTCAATAACAATTAAAAAAAACTCTGAAGTACTTATAAAAACTTATTTTAATTATATTTACATTGCAGCATAATCAATGTAACTCTCTTCAGATTTTGCATACAACAGTATGAATTACACATTTTTCCAAAAAGATCACGATGATGACAATATTGTTTTTAATATAGTTTAATTTAAATATTTTAAATAATTCTGTATTTGTCTGTAAGTCACCCAGAGTCACCTTGTAGGGTGGATGGATGGCATACGAATGTAATAAATAATTTTAATGAATACATTGTAATTTGTATATGTATTTTGCAAACATTTCATTTCAAAGTTTAAACTATAGCATTTTAAAATCAAAAATAGAAGTATTTATTCACTACTAGGTGTATTTCATATACTAAATACAGTGTACCTAACTAATTTGTAGGTATCATCATATTTCTTATTCTCATATGTCTGTCTGGACTGCAAGTTGACATGTGGATTCATAGCTGGTAACTGCATTCAAAACCTTGCTCCTTGCGTTATCACTTAAATGCTCCAGTGGATCAATTCTTACCACTGATCACCCCAAAGGTGCTTTCTCAAGAAGAAACTGGACTTGGATTCTTGGATGAGAAACAAAACATCTTCAAAGAAAAACCTGATTCTTTGAAGATGTTTCATTTCTCATCCAAGAAGTTTCTTCAGCTCTGAAGAACCATGACATGGATGACTGAGAATCTCCATAGATATTTACCACTAATTAGTTATTGCAAGCCAGCTAATTAATGGCGACATTAGAAAAAGACACTTAAAATGATAAACTGAATTGGCATAGCTAGAGGCATAAAGAGTAAACACACAAAGAGGGGAGATCTATGGAAAACAATCTATTGACAGCATAGTTTGTGAATGATTTTTTGAAGCATTTCTACAGACTTTAGATGATATGAATGTTTATGGCTGATCTGAAATATAAAATATTGAGTAATTTTACAGATGCTGAACTCAGGCTATGTAAGCTTTTATAAATTAGCAGAATGCACTTGGTTTCAGAGTATCAGTCCAGTCCAGTCCATAAGAAATAGTTGATGGAGAAAGCAAAATTTCATAAATCTCTTAGCATGCAAGGTTTACTCTGGATGAGGACATTCTTTTGAATTGCATGTTGCTTCCACTGCATACATCAAAACACTTGGATAATATATAAAATGGATATATTGTATATGTATATTATATATGTGTGTGTGTGAGAGAGAGAGCATTGTTCTCCATCTTTTAGAATCTGTTATGTAAACCATATTTTTTTAAATTGCATTAATAGGATGAAATTTGGGGGATAAAGTGTTGAAATGCCAAAGTAAAACATAAATTTAATGATGTAATTTTTCTGTCAAGTTGCTATCTGTCATAATCATTAATCTTAACAGCCATTAATGACATGTAATGTGAAGTTGCCAATTCTTATCTTAGTCATGCTTGTCAAATCTGTGCTACTGTTATTCCTTTAAGTTCTTCTGTCTATGCCTGGCATTATAAACTTACTTTAAACTAGACATTTGATCGCTATCTAACGGATTACAATCTTCATGTAGAAAGTAAAAGTTAAGGATTGCTGTTTTTTAGGGATGTGGGAATTATTTTAATTCATTCAATTCATTGAACCAAATATGTGAAAACAAATTTAATGGTTTTATAAAAAAAATGGGTATGCACAAACAAGGTGATGTGCAATGCATCCTGAATGGTAGAATCATATTTAATTTGATACATTGATTAATTCAAAAATTATGTTCAAATATGTTATTTGGCTGAATTGCCTTCAAATCATATCTAATCATATTTGCACAGCCTACTATTTATACGCAAATGGATTTAATGAAGGAAAGCTTCTTACTGCAGTCTTTCAATTGCTTACATTGGAGTAGCTCATTTATATCTCCTCAAAGTATGGAGCTTGAGGAGTCTTGATACTTATGACCACAATTGAGTCCAAAATTTCTGTTGCTGCATGAAATATTTGTTAAGTGACTTTTGCCCCATTTTATGACTTTTCTTGCCTCAGTTAAGTGAATCACTGCAGCTGATGAGTTATTAATACAGTTGTTAAGTGAATTTGGCTTCCCCATTGACTTTGCTTGTCAGAAGGTCACAAAAAATGATTAGATGGCCTTGGAACACAGCAATGGCCATAAGTGTGAACCAGTTGCCAAGCACCTGAATTTTGATCACATGACCATGGGGATGCTGCAAAGGTCGTAACTGTGAAAAATGGTCATAAATGTCAGACTCCAAGAATCCTTCTTCTGCTTGTCTTTCCAGCTTCCATAGAAATGGGAGGAGGGAAGAATAATTAGGCTTTATGGGGGAAAGGGTGCTGGAGGTTTAAGTTGGTGAAATGTAAAAGTTGGGATGTTTTCTTGACTATGCTCACTTGCTTACTGCGCAGCTGTAGCCTCTTATCTCTCTAGGCCAAGGTCAACTGTCTTGGCATACCAGATGTGTGAAACACCACCTGAAAATGCCCCACTTAACATTATACACATCTCAGATTGGATGGCCAGTTTGAACTATTGGGGTGGGAACATGGGATAACTTTCTATATGTGATTTTCTTGCTTATTGCCTCAGATCTTGTATTTCTACTGATGCTACCATTTCAAATTCAGTAAAAGTCCTTTTCTCTATAACAATGGAGTATTTCTTGGATTTTTATTGTCACCTGACAATAAGACACTTTTTCAGTGCCATTGTAATTTTGACTGGTCACTAAATGAACTGTTGTAAGTCAAGGACTACCTGTACTATGTAAAAAAAATTACTTCAGTAAATTTTCATTTTGAAAATTACTGCATATAAACAAACAAAAATCAACTCACCTAGGCCATTTTCATGTATAACCTAAGTATAAATATCACTCATGATGAAGGTATCTCCCCTGCCAGGTAAATATTTCATTCATACATAATATTACTCTGTGACAACCTAAGCCCAAGAATGATATACAGCAATCCAGCCAAAATTCAGTTTATTTATTTGCTTACACACTGTAGACAGAATCTTGCCAGACTAAACATTCACTACTCTCACTGTAATACCTTATAAGATTCTAGAGAATGGCTAACCTAACTTTCTCATTCTATCAGTTGGGCTGTGCTGCCTCTTATCTTGCTCCTCTGTCTGGAATGTGATCCCTCTTTCCTAAAAAAATACCTGCCACTTTACCGTGACTTCCAGGAAATAAGATGAAGTTGATCCCCTTTTCTAATTAAAGCAAAAAAGGAAATTAGCTCTGAGGTTTTTCAAATAAAATTTCAAAATCCATTCTATCTTAAATTACCACTCATCCTATTATCACGCATCATTATAAATGATCCAAGCAAAGAGAAAAATTTGCTCTTTAACCTGGAAGGGAAAGTCCTCTTGCAGATCATTTAATTAGGTTGTTGAGTATATGAGATGTGAAGGAATGGAACAACTTTGGTTTTCTTCAGTTTTTAATGTTCCCAACTTAAATTGGCTCTGTCTAATTTTTGTACTTACTTCAAATGAAAAGACAAGTTCATGTAAAGTGGGCCAAAATTGTTGAGGTGACTGTGATATGGCACACTCTTTCATGAATTAGTTTGGAAATTGTGCTCTTAAAAATAAATTTATCAAAATAAAGCACCCCTTTGAAACTCTGCAGGAGATCACCATGAAGCTTGCTTTCTTTTTCTATAACATTTTTTTTATTGGATAAAAATCTCTCCCAGTTCAAAGATAATTTACTGGAAGTATATCATTTGAGACTTTACATATGTAGAAATGGACTTTTCCCCTAAAAATACTGAAAATCTTATAGTTTTTGAAAGAGGTGAGAACAATTCTTTTATTTTTTATTTTTTGTTAAAATGACTGGAAAACTCCATATGACTATCAGACAGCAGCAGAAAGTTAGATTATTCTATAGCTTCTTATTGGTTCTTGGATTTCTGTAATCGAGTATTGGTAGACCTTAGGGTCTTATTATTACAATACTGTTTGAGCCTGTGTGCTTCTAGGGGAGATGGATTGATCACATTACTGGTGATCCTCCATAATGTAGTTTATATCTTTCCCACTCTGTGTCAAATTATAACTGAATCAGTGGAAAATCAGAAGGAAATTAAAAAGACTGTGATCCAATAGCAGCTGGCACTTCAGTACCCATGGCCTTGCAGTTTCTTGAATGGAGTCTCATAGCTCTTCCAGAAATTGTCATTATACTGCAATTTGTCATGTGACAAAAGAAGAATTTAAATATGAGAAATCTTATGTTAATTGATTTTCATGTTATTTAATTTCAGTTTTATTAAATCAAGTGTACTCCTCGTCTACATCCTTTTTGGGCCCACCTGCACTTAATTTTTAAAGAGCTGTCCCTATGGAAGCAGGAAATGTGTTCAAAGGCAACCATTTACTTTATTTTTCCGATATCATATAAAGAATACATAGTGAGTGATGCAGGGCCCTAGAGGTGGAGCTCTCACCTCATAATCAGGCATTTGTGAGTTTGATCCTAGTGGCTAGTATTTCTCTCTATGGGCATATTGAGTAAATATCAGCTGCAAACTCTGCATTGGCAACAGGAAGGGCATCCAGCCAGTAATCACTCAACTCCATTCAGTTGCCCTGACTCCACACCAATACAAGGGATTATGGATGTTCTATATGTAAATGGTTGACTCCTAGACTACAATTCTGATTGGTCCAGTAAAGTAAGAAGTGGATTGGTTCACGATTGTTCACTAGGAACCAATCGAAAGAGCTGCTGAAAGGCCGGCAATTTCAAGGGAATCCATTAGGCTGAAGCAGGGCAGCCAGCCTGTTATATAAAAGGCTAGGCCTCGGCTGCCAGGGCCAAAGTGTTCCTATTCTGACTTTGTTGAATAAAGCCTTTGTTGTTGGAAACCCGGTCTACCTCGTGTGTTTTTCCGAAAAAAACACTGGCAACGAGGATGGGATCGTCCTGAACGCAAGACCTGCACGCGGTGATAAGCCAGACGCCAGCAGAGATGTCTGGGAAAGGCAACGGCACCGCCCGCACCCTTTCAATCCTAGCGAAGAGGGATTGGGAGTCATATACATTATCGCTTCCAAATGTATCTGGGAGAGCAATGAAATGGATGACATTCTTCAGAACAACGCAAAGCGAGCTGTATTCCTCACCCATTGCGGACCAACGTGTTCAAAATGGGCAAAAGGCCCTTGCGAAGCCCCGAGACGTTAAGCAACTAAACATGGCCAGAACTACAAAGAATCCTCAAAGCACACTACGCTCCGCGTTAGTGTCAAATCTAATTAAAAGCGGCATGAGTTCTACCGCAGAGAACAGCCGAGAAGGGGAGACCGTTTTTTTGGGGCCGATTTCGTGTGCTGCTCTAAGAACAAATAGGGGTGAGTGTGACTCCTGAAATATCGACAAGTGAGTGAGGATCACGTGGTGGGGCTTAAGGACACTACCGCGCAAAGTAAACTACTAACACAAAAGCCCAACGTCACTCGTGACCGAAGCAATCGCGGAAAAGCCATGGCCGCGAGCCGCAAAAGAAATCGGTGGTTAAAATGAAGGAAAATGAACAAAAATGGCGAAGAAACAACCCCAAACTAGAGAAAGAAAGCAGCCCTACCACCACCCACCCATTCGAGAGCAAGAGAGGAAACGAAATCGAGCGAGGAAGACGAGCGAGGTTCTACCGTCTGCTCGAAATATAAAAAAGAGCGCGAAAGAAGAAATGTGCGGAATCTTGTGCTGCACTGCTGGAGGAAAACCACGTGTGCCCGAGGCCGTAATGCATGATTTCTCTCGATTGCTTATTTGCAAAAGGCTACTGTAAAAAACGTGGGCACATCGAGAAAGTCTGCAGAACACAATAAAAAACTACAAGCCCCACGAGACGCCCAGAAATTCCGCCAACACGAAGCGAGCCTAAACGAGCGGAAAGAAAGTGGCACACAAGAGAAGCGAGCCAATACACCACCAAAAACCGTCACTATAGAAAGCGCTTTCAGAACAGAAAGCGGCAAGAAGTTAAAGTGACTGTAACCAATCGAAGGAAAAGCCTGTTAAGATGGAAAGTGGACTCCGGCCTTCCTTTTCGATGGTGTCATGGCATACAATTAAAAAAACTGTCCCAGACATCCAAATCCCAGACAATTGCAAAAAACAACCTTTGACTCCTTCTCTCAGGGAAACCGAATCCCTGTAGTTGGCATTGGGACAATTTTTTTCGTTCACCTATAAGCAACATGTCAAAAGACTGCCCGCTAAACCATTAGTCGACCGGGATAGACCGAGTCCTCCTGGGCATCGAATGGTTCGCACCCTTGGGCATCGGGATAACCGGAGTCGATCGAGTGACTACAACCGGTTGCGGAAAGATGACCTCATCCCGCGGAATTCCAAGACGTTTTTGACTGGCTCACTGGGCAAGTATCGGGGAAACCCCTATTTCTTTTAGCCTAGATCCCCAAATAGCCCCAAGAAGATAAAAGCCAGGCGAGTTCCACTTTGTGCAAATGCAAAAGATAGAGGGAAACGCCTATTGGTTACACCCATAAAACCTGACGGCGATCCATTAGAATCTGTGGTGACTATAAGGCAACCCTGAACCACGCTTTAACAACCAAGCGCATACCCGGTTGGCCAGTAGTCCAACCATTTGCTTCCACTCTCTGGTCAAGGGCAAAGTTTTTGCAAAAACTGGACTTGGCGCAAGTCCTACCTAGCAACTCCAGCTGGACCCAGAGACATGCAGAATGCAAAAGTCCGCAAACTATGTCACACCCACAAGGGCGGCATTCAAATGCCACCGACTCCAATTTGAGTAAGCGTTGGCACCGGCATTTTCCAAAGTTGATGGAACGTCTCCTTTAATGCGCATTACAGGGAGTCGTTCCCTATTTCGACGACGTCCTAATCTCGGCCAGAGATGAGACTCAATTTAACGAAAAAGACTTCACAGAAGTACTAACAAAATTTAGGAATTCTGCCTCAAGGTAAAAAAGAGAAAAATGGCTGCCTAATGAAAAAAGCTTGAATTCTTGGGCTACTCAATAGACGGTGAGGGCATCCACCCCACAGATAAAAAATCAAGGCAATCCAAGAAGCACACTGACCGAGAGAAACAAACAGAACTGCAAGCCTTTTTAGGACTTCATTAATTTTTATTCATGTATTTCTGCCAAACAGGCCACTATAGCTGAACGTTAACACCGCCTCTTAGATAAAAATGGCAAACTTGGACGTGGGGTAGCAAGAAAGGAATGCTTTTCCAAAATATTAAAAAGTTGCCCTAATGTCAACAAACGTTCTTTATCCAATTTGCCAACACACATGCCTTTAAGAGTGACCTGGCGACGCTTCACCATTTGGAGTAGGTGCCGTCCTGAGCCACCCAACTTCCTGATGGCAGAGAGAAGCACCCGTCGCCATTTATTCTTAGGGACTCTATTCAAAGACTGAGTTGAAATTACAGTCAAACTGGACAGGGAAGCCCTAGCAATTAGTCGCTGGAGTAAAACGCTTCACGTAAATATCTGTCACTGGGCGGGTTTTCAATTATAACGGGATCACAAAACCACTAATGGCGAATTTGGCGGAAACAAGCCGACGCCTAACCATACTGTCCAGCAAGTAATGTCTAGATGGTCACGAGTTCCTTCCGCAGCCTTACTTCCTTACTCTACACATCGCCCAGGGAAACAAATTTTCCCATAGCGCGACGCTTTGCAGCAAGAGCAAACCTTTACCAACCACTGATGAAGACCCGCACCAGCAATGACATCGCTGCAAATAGAGCGACTTTTTCACCGATCTACCATTCTTCTGCCTATTTGATGTCGCAAAGAGCCACGCTAAAAAACTTCATGATGCCCGTGTTTCATTGGCTTGGGTAGGCAAGGGCTGGCCGGAGACCCAAAAAAACTGAGACTTTAAACCTCTCCGCGTCCAGGACAGAACTGAACTTTCTATTCAAAAGGGGTGTTTGTTGTGGGAGATCGGGTGGTCATTTCCAACCAAGTTACAGCCCAGGTTACTAGGGTTATTGCATGAGTCACCCTGGAATGGTTAAGTGAAAAGCCTGGCCAGGAGCTATGTGTGGTGGCCGGGTATTGATAAGGACATAGAGTATTGGCGTAAAGCTCTTTGCCACAAAATGCCAGGAATTAGACCGTCCCCACCAAAAGCACCCATCAAGGACTGGGAGACCCATAGGGACCGTGCGTCAAGAATTTCATATTGACTATCGCGGGTCCAACCAATGGGCATACCTTTCTGGTTCGTGATGCCTTACTCAAAATTGGCTTGAAAGTACAAAATCATGCCATCAACGACATAAGAAACCCGCTAATAAAAAAAATTAGACAACCTTTTTCGCACCCACGGTCTACCGGATTGTTCTTCATCTCGCGACAATGGACCACAACTAACAAGGCTTGCCAATTCGAGAGATACCTAGCCTCCCTAGGTTATTCAGACAGCCCTAACCGCGCCGGCCCATCCTGCTGCAAACGCAGAGCTGAGAGAATGGTCCGCGTTTTACAAAAGAAGGGGCGAGAAAGAATGGACAACAGGAGATGGTCAACAAAAAAAGTAAACCGTTTACTCACCACTCCAGCACATAACGCCCAGTAAAACAATACTTAAACAAGTCCCCGGCGGAATTACTTATGGGGCTGAAAATTACGATCAACACCTTGACAGACTACACCCCAAATTTTACCCCAGAAAACCCCCCTGATTCCTCCACAAGGTTTAGGCAATTCGAAATTAGGCGACCTTGGATATGCAAGAACTTCAACAGTGTGAACCGTATGGGTACCAGGGACAAATTACCCAAGTCACAGCCCCAAATCCTACCGTTAACGGTAGACGATGACAGGAATGAAGCGGCACATTAGACCAGCTTCGATTCCCTGAATAAAGAGAGACCCACAGACACACAACCAGTCGCCGACAACACCGAACAAATTCGCAAACCAGGATGGTGGGGGGGGGAAAGGCGAAAGAAGTTAATAAAGGAAACCGTTTAAAACCAAAACAAACGAAATTGTACGAAAACAAAAAGAACGCAAATGAAAGACTCACTGTTTGAGAGACTTGCAGGAAAGAGCCATTGAAGGGCCAGCCAGCCAGCTCAACCTGCCCAATGGAAACGGGTGGGAGCGGCAAAAACCGCCGGCCTAAGCAACTCAGGCGGTGGTTAAAATGGCTGACTCACCCTTACCAGACGGTTCCAGAGCGAAGATCGGAAGACGCAGCAGCCCCATTCCGAACCGGTCAAAGTCTTCGCTAAGAATGGAACCGCGCAAGTCAAATCGAGTCAGGAGAAGCCCCACCTACCTGCGTGACTATGCAACTACGTAGACTGAACTAAGAGGGGAGGGGTGTTCTATATGTAAATGGTTGACTCCTAGACTACAATCTGATTGGTCCAGTTAAAGTAAGGAAGTGGATTGCGTTCACTAGGAAAACCAATCCAAAGAGCTGCTGAAAGGCGGCAATTTTTCAAGGGAATGCCATAGGCTGAAAGCAGGCAGGCCAGGCCTGTTATAAAAGGCTAGCCTCGCGCTGCAGCCAAAGTGTTCCTATTCTGACTGTTGTTTGAATAAAGCCTTTGTTGTTGGAACCCGGTCTACCTCGTGTGTTTTCCGAACAAAACAATGGGGTCATTAAACATCTCTCTCTCTCCCTCCCTCCCTCCCTCTCTCTCTCAAGAATACACAGTGCAATGTTTGAGACTCCTTTTTCTCATGGTCTCTTTGTCATTTCCACCTTCAGATAAGACAGTTTACTACAGCTATGTTCAGAACTCAGTTTTAAAAGGAGGTTTGTTTGCAAGGTCAGGATGGATAGATGCCTGTGTCTAAAGTAATATATATTATAAAAAAAAAGGGATTGGATGGGACTTCTTCATTTTCCCCCCATGGCTCAGATATAATAGAAAACATTGAGAATAAATACTGCAACATCATTTGGCAAGGCTTTATGCTGAAATTCAGCAGCCCTCTTAAGCCTGCCATTTTTAAATTTTCAGCAGTTTTTAAATGTTCATATCATAGGCAAGAGAAGAGGGAAAGGACTAGATTTTTAAGAATGGGAATTCATATCGATATGTTTCTGAAGGTGTATATGCATGCATTATCATCTGGGGCTTTAGGGAAGCAAACAAGCTCCTCAGAGGGCAGTCCATTCTGAAAAACATGATGTGTTTTAGAACTGTGTTTTTCAGCTAATGAAAAATGCATTTTGAATTTGGTCAGTTCTCAGATATTTCACTCAGGAATTGAAAGTTCCCCCCAGAATTACTTTAATCAGCAGCATTCCATGAACGCATTGATTTTGGAAGAAATGAAAACAAAGGTGGGGGGGAAGAAACCAGATGGGGAAAATTAGATAATTAATGAGACAAAGCCAGATAAACTTCTCACTGATAACTTTTCTGATCATGATGAAGAAGAAAACCTCCAAATTCTCTTCCAAGAAGATTTCTATGGAATTCCTCCTGAATTCTTATTTGACAACACAAAGATATGAAATAACAAGTAGAACCCCTTTCCTTCTTTCAGACCCACTCTCATCTCTTCTCACTGTGGTCTTCCTTCTGTTTGTACTTGAGTTTTGACATAGCTGGTAAATCCACCAAGCATCAATACATCCTGCAAAACAGCTGACAGACGTGGACCAGCTCCTTCATTAGAAGCAAAAACATGCACATCAAGTGAGAGGCCATTGGGTGCATCGTCAATGCCTAATATATTCTTTTGTGGAAACCTGGTCTGCCTGCAAAGGAAGAGAAAAAAATGTGTGAAATAAATACTGCCACAATAAGTTTATTTATGAAAAGTAGAGACTATTATTGAGTTAGTACCTTCTAGGTATGTTGGCTGCTTGAAAATGTTGGGAATTGCAGTGCAATACCACCGAAGAGTTTGGGAAAAGAGGGTTTTGTTTCCCCCTCAAATTAAAGACTAGGCCTATTGTCCATAATTACCTTAATCAGTCAATTACTTCCTGATCAACCCAAAATACTGATCAATGCAATAATAGGTGAAGGCAAAGTCCACAACTCAAAATGATTGTAGTGACTTTTGTTTCCAGGCCTTAATTCAATTTAAAAAACAAAAAACTTGTTTAATGTGGGTCCATGTTGTCAATAAACCAGTTTTGGTGAAACAGCATATATCTTTAACATTCTTGTGGTTGGATTGGTTACTTTGCAATTATTAAACTTGTGTAGCGTGTAACTAAAGGGAAGTAGGAATGAAACTATATGCAGACCTTCAAGAGGGAGGAACAGGGCATTCTACAGCCCTGCCAACTCTTACGGTTCTTCCGTGAGTCTCACAATTTTTTGGCATGTCTCACGGTCTCACGACAAGGCTCCTCAATCTCACGCCAAATTTAAAATGCTTTTTTTTTTCAAATTTGGGGATCTTATGCGCTTATACACGCATAAATCCGATTCTCACACAAACGACATGACGCCACTTCTCAGATCACACAACATCGATATTACCATACAGTCATCTATACATACANCACTATTTTTTATAGAATCTCCAGATTTTTTTTCATGGGTCTCCAGATTTTCCTTTATCAGAGGTTGGCAGGTCTGATTCTATCATAAAATGTTTCATGAGAAATATTGAAAAAAGCTTGCCCCACCACAGTTGGCTGCCTTCCATCACCAAACTAGGTTTCTGCACTGAATTCTGTTCATTAAAGTAAAATAATTGTTCAAGACATTTGGGGTTCTGCTCCAATGTCTTGAAACATGAATGCTGCACATTATTGAAGCATTTGAATGGATGCATCCATTGAAGAACCATCAAAGTAAATCATCCATCATTCAGTTTACTATATTTCCATTTACATTTTCAAAGAACATGTGAATGAAGCATTGTTCTCTCAGTAAATAAGGAATTAAAAAATGAAGGAGAAAGTGCTAAAATAATAATTGACTAATTTTTTTTAACTAAGATGAAAGCTTTGAATTATTAATTGAGTAGCTTCATATAATTTCAGAAAAGAACCAAAAAATGAAAATGAACTATGGTCATTTCAAAGCAAACAATCACCATCGGGAACAAATAAAATCCATTTAGAAGAAACTTGAACATACTCGTTTGCCTTGAAATTAAACTGGCACAGATAATAGGTTTACATTTAATTAAACCCCACATTTAATTAAACCCCCAGGTGGCCCTTAATATTTATTCATGTTTATTCCCAGTCCTCCTTCTTAGTCATCACTCTAAGGACTAAATGTGCATTTTTGTTAACTTCAAAAATGAATATTTGAAACAATTTTAAGTGTTTACTACCTGAATTCATGTCATCAAAGTTTTCTAAGACTTTGCTGCTTGCTTACATTAGACATGTCTGCTTACTTACATTAAAATTAAATTTTATTAAAATTATGCTCAGGTTATTTGTTGTGCCAGAGTTTTAATATATAATACATATATATATTGGTTTTTGATATTGCATACAAACTGCAATGTTCATACATCTTAGATTGGTTCATCTTTTTTAGAGTAAACTCTACTTTTCTTGCCACCATCTTCATTGATCATAATTGTCTACAAAATCCCATCAAGTTGATTTTTGAATTGTAGAAATGTGTAATTTAAATAAAATTCCACCCTTAGTTATTGGTTAATGTATTTGTATATCACATCTGTTCCATTTTCACCCATCCAATCACATAATATTTCATATTTTTGTTAGAATATTTATGCTGAAAGGGAAGGAAATATATATGTGTGCTAGCTTCAGTAGTACAACTATGTTAAGAATTGAGAAATTTATGAAGTATCTTCTATCAAGTTTAATGATTGATTTATTATGTGCCAACAAGTCAGCATAGACTCTTAGTGATCATACAATGATTAAAGATGGTTTCTTGTCAAATGTAGCTTTCCAAATTAATCACACAGTGTACGTGGAATTTTAGACCTTCCTTTTCAATGACACATGTATTTATTATTCTATTTGTCCCAATGAATATCACTGATTGAATAGGTGTTGACTTAAATAATGTGATCCCTAGCCAAGAGTCCAAAAATCTTGGAAATATTACTGAAAAATGTATGTTCTTTCAAATACAGGAGTCTTAATAGTATCAAAGCCAGTAACTTCAAAATTTGTACAGTAAATATTTAATGACTCTTCTTGATATTGCATCAAGCACTCCAACTGGACTGTATTACGTTTTTTTCCCTAATATTAGTATTAATATTCAAAAAATATCCAGCCACCATGAATCAATCACAGCAATTTTTGAAATGGGGTCAGCCGTAGGAATCCTTTTTGAGAGTCAGATAATAAAGCAAATTTGATATCTGGCTTCTGGATTGCTATCCCATTTGCTAGAGAGTACAACATTTGATAAAGCTGACAGGAATCTTAAACAATAACAAACACTTCAATTTGGGATGCTGTTAGCTTTCTTCCATCACCTAATAATATGAGTTTCCAATTTCTGTTGGACTACAATAGCCATACTCTTCAGTATATAGGGACAAATCTTTTTAACTGAAGACTGTGTAATTATATTGTAGATTGGTCAAGGCATTTGACTTCCTAATCTCAGATATATTCAAGCAGTGCTATTTGCTTAATAAGAGATCATGTTTGACAGCTAATGAGAAGGATTCAGGTAAGAACAAATCTGCTCACAGCCAGCTATGGCCAGCTTGTGCATGTTTCAATTCTTCAGCAACTAATTATTTCAAAGCTGCAGAAGTCGGGGAAAGTGGTAACCATACAGGCAACCAGAGTTCCTAAAAGAGCATCTTTACCTACCAGGAACTGAACATTTAAAAATACATCTCATCTATGCTGTCTTGGTACTCTGTATTCATCAGTGCATCTTCTCAAAAGCCAAGAAAACTGATAGGTAGACAATATTTTCTGTCTCTCCTCTAAGGGGAGCATGAAATAATGGAAAACCCTGGCAAGAAATTGTTAGCAAATTGTTATCTGACTAACATGGCACTTACTCTGGTGCAGCAGCTTCAGATCACAATATCAGATTATCACAATATCTATTTGGTTATTTGAGGCAACTGGTTATAATGATGACTGGTTATAAGATTTAGCAAAGAGGATTTCATAAAGTACCAGAAATCTTTGTAAACTGATGAACAGTTGCAATTTGTGCAAAATAAATAGTTTCATGAGTATATTTGGAATAAGAAGGATGAAAGCGTGGGAAAAAAGGAACTGAAAGTAGCAGATAGAGGAAGGTTTTAGCTGTGATGTACATGGGTATAAGTGGAAACTGTCAGTAAAAAAGAACAAGGAAGTAAGTTGTGATATGTATGCAGAAAAGCATAAAAAGTGTGGCTTGAGATGAGTTCAGAGCCACTGGCCTATATCTGTCCCTCGTGGACCTGCTTGTCAGTGGACCTCATTGCAATGGGTTATTAGTGTAAGTAATGTTATGATGTTATGATGGTTGTTCATGTTCCAAATTATTAGTGAATAAACCTCTCAATCTCAAAGTAAGAATTATTGGTTGTATTGTTGTCTTCTGTTTCTTTGATTGGAATTTTCCATGACAGAGAGCTATATGCAACAAAATTTTATTTTAATGTATGCTGATTAGTGTCCATTTACAGTGACAACAAAGTTATCCTATTCTATCTATTCCAGATGGGGGCCCAAAGAACAAAACACATCAATTTCATCATTCTCTGCTTATTTTCAGATGTGAGATTACTCATTGAATGAAATTTTGCCTCATGTAACTTGCTCTTGCATGTAACTATCATTGTGATGTAGTCTTTAAGACCAGTGGGCTGAACAAGCTAGTAGTAAAGAATGAAGAATGTATGCATTCAACAGAACTGGTTGTTAATTATAGAATCCCACAGGCACTTGGATTAAAGCCATAGTAATTTCTTCAGTAAAAAGCCAAGATGAATTAAGTCAACATTAGCCCAAGCATTGTTCAATCATGTGGGGATGCTTTTCACTAACACAGAATGAACAGGGGGGAAATGAATGCTCTTGGCCGTCTCTGTTTCTAAACTCTCTGCAAATGCATGCAACACACTTTTTCTAAAGCTTAGTACAGCTAATTGCTCTTCATCTTGCCATTAAAAAAAATATCCAGCTATTTAACACTGTTCATTTGGTATTGTGCCACTGGAAATTACATGGAGAATAACTACATTCACTCATACTATAGGCATCCAGTTCTATTATGAATATTTTATATGGGTTTTGTTCCCTTATAGTAATGAAAAAAAAAAAGAGAGAGAGAAATTAGCGAAGAAGCATGTTGTATAGTTCTAAATCATGCTGGTTGTTGAAAACCTGAAGACCTGCAAGCATACAAGGGATGCTGGGTCAAAGGTTTGCTTTGCTTTGCTTATTTTACAGGTGGTCCTCGATTTAACAATAATTCATTTGGTGACTGTTCAAAGCTATAAAAGCACTGAAAAAAGTGATTTATGACCATTTTCCATACATGACCATTGCAGCATCTTCATGATCACGCAATCAAAATTCAGACACTTGGCAACTTGGATTCATATTGATGATAGTTGCAGTGCTCTGAGATAATATGATCACCTATTGCAGGGGTTTTCAAATTTGACAGACTTGTCAAGTTTTTATTAAGGCTTTTGGACTTCAACTCCCACAATTCCTCCTCCAGTCATGTTAGCTCAGGAATTCTGGGAGTTGAAGTCCACAAGTCTTAAACTTGCCCAAGTTTGAAGAGTCTTGACCTATTGTGACCTTCTAACAAACAATGTCAATGGGAAAGCCAGATTCATTTAACAACTATGTTTTTAATTTAACAACTGCAACAATTCATTTGTCAAATGTGGCAAGAAAAGTCACAAAACTCACTTAACAAATTTCTCACTTATGAAACAGAAATGCTGGCTCAGTTGTGGCTGTACGTTGATAACTGCCTGTATGTTATATTTTTTATTTTATTTTGTTTTGTTTTGTTTTTATTTTATTATTTCCTTTTATTTACTCTGTTTCATTTAATCATTTAAAGTAAGCCTGGACTTTAATTCTAACACACTAGAAATAATAATTGGCAGGGAATCCAAAGGAATAAAATAACAATTTATCCTTACATTCTTAGTGACATAAAGACAGGTTAACTGGGGCATAGGGCTATTTGAAGCCCTGCTGCATAACTATCTGCTTCCCTAAATAAATTTAAGCTGAGCTTACTCATACAATATGCTTCTTTCATTCTGTCTGAAAGTAAAATGAACTCTATACTTTATTTAGAGATCCCAAAAACAAAACAAAATGTTTTCCTTCTAAAACTCTAAAAGTTCTTTATAATGTGTATGGGCTTTAGTCAGCTTACTTACATTTTGCCTATTTTATGATGGCATTATCATTTTATATCACATCAGATTCTCTGTGTGCATGGGAGAACATATTGTAATTAATTAAAAAAAAATAAATGGGGCTAGAGTCTACCAAAACATGAGGCTAAAGAATTGTGGAAGAACAGTAGAATTTCTTTTTTCAAACTTTATATAAATATAACAGACTTATTAATGAAAATTAATGTTATTAATGTTTTCTGAGTGGTGAGAACTTAATGATCAATTTAAAAATTATTCTTTTCATAGCATAAGATCTTTAGGTGTTTTTGTCCATTTCTGATTCTTCTTGTGTTTCTTTCTTTTCCTTTGCATATTAAAACAATGCAAAATGTGAATATGCACACTGATATCTTAAGTGCAGGAGAATCAGCAAGCTTCCCCTTAATTCGATTAGTGCCCCATTATGGGAAAATTGAATGGCGTTGTTACATGTAGCTTATGGCAACCAATTTTGTAACTGTGATAGAGGAAGATTTGGGTTGCCTAAATACATGGAAGCATTAAATGAAGACAGTGTGATGTAATGGTTAAGGTGGTGGATACATCAAGCAAATTCTAAGTCAACTCTTAGGCGCATAATTTCACTAGGTTACCTTAGATTAGGCATTTTATCTCAGTTAACTGTTCCTAATAGGGTAGAAGGATGATTGGAATAGGGACTGCACTATATAGCTCCTTGAGTCTCCAAATGAAAGGAGATATATAAAGCTGAGAGATATAATGAATAAATCACAACACAAAGACACAGAAAAGGCTGCATTAACAGAGAGATAGAATCAAGAATACAAAAAGTGATACTACCACTGTGGTAAGATCACACTTAGAATACTGCATCCAATTCTGGTCTCCATAATATAAAAAAGACGTTTAGACTCTGGAAAGAGTGTATACTGTATGAAGAATGTTTGCTGGAATTGGATTTGTGTAGCCTAATGAAAAGAAGAACTGGGAATGATATGGCAGCAGTGTTCTGATATTTGAAGGACTGCCACAAAGAAGAAGGGCTCAACTTATTTTTCAAAGCACCAGAAGACAAGATAAGAAGCAATGGATGGAAACTAAATAAAGAGAGAAGCAGCCTAAAAGTAAGGAGGAATTTAGAGGCAGTAAGAACAATCAACCAGTGGAACAACTTGCTTCAGAAGTTGTGGGTGCTCCAACACCAGAGGCTTTTAAGAAGGGAGCAGAGAGCCATTTGTCTAAGGGGTGGGATTCAAATTTCTTAACAACCGGTTCTGTGGGCGTGGCCTAATTTGTGGGTGTGGCTTGCTGGTAATGTGACTGGCTAGGTGTGGCTTGTTGGCTGGGCATGGCTTGGTGGTCATGTGACTGGCTGAGCATGGCTTGGTGGTCACGTGACTGGGTGGGTCAAAAGATAGAAACTCACTTTAACAATATTCTTGGTGCGGGGTTGGACTAGATGACCTCTGAGGTCCCTTCCAGCTGTGCTGTTTCAAAGCATCCTCTGAAGTGGCATCTAGTGCCAGGGATCGTGGTCCTTTCTTCCTCTCCTTTTTTCTTTCCCTCCCTCCCTCCCTCCCTCCATCCATCCATATTTCATTCACGTTCCTTTCCCTTCACTCTTTCTCCCTTTCCTCCCTTTCTTTCTTTCTCCCATCCCTCCCTCTTTTTTTTTTCTTCCTTTTAAGAGAAAGAAAGGAAGGAAGGAAGGAAGGAAGGAAGGAAGGAAGAAAGTGTTCCCTTCAGAAAGAAACGCGTGAGACTGGGTTCCAAACAACAACTATTAGTTAAACTCACAAGCTAAACATCTACGAAACACAAGCCCAAGCCGCGGCAGCCCTTTTTATAGTGGCTTGCCTGTGGCTTGTGGCCAATGACACTCTTTTGACAGTTCCC